>JAVLUE010000173.1:0-20001 GCA_034190945.1 Octodonta nipae
TAGTCTAAGATCGACCTTCACCATGTGTGTCGACCAGATGAAAATAATATTTTACTAAATAAAATACGTTTCTGAACATGGCCAGATATTTTTCTATTAATTTTGTCTTTCCTGATACTTCAAAATCTACCTACTTTGCACTGAATACCGAATTGGACGAATGTATTTACAAATTTTTAAATCCTGCTAAGAGTGCTAAGCTAGACAAACCTCATCGACGTCGGAGTGTATAAGTGGTTGCATATACATCTTTACTAGATGCATTATATGTTAAACAAGTAGTCTAAGATCGACCTTCACCATGTGTGTCGACCAGATGAAAATAATATTTTACTAAATAAAATAAGTTTCCGAACTTGGCCAGATATTTTTCTATTAATTTTGTCTTTCTTGATACTTCAAAATCTACCTACTTTGCACTGAATACCGAATTGGACGAATGTATTTACAAATTATTAAATCGTGCTAAGAGTGCTAAGCTAGACAAACCTCATCGACGTCAGCGGGTATAAGTGGTTGCATATACATCTCTTTACTAGAGGCATTATATGTTAAACAAGTAGTCTAATATCGACCTTCACCATGTGTGTCGACCAGATGAAAATAATATTTTACTAAATAAAATAAGTTTCTGAACTTGGCCAGATATTTTTCTCTTAATTTTGTCTTTCCTGATACTTCAAAATCTATCTACCTACTTTGCACTGAATACCGAATTGGACGAATGTATTTACAAATTATTAAATCCAGCTAAGAGTGCTAAGCTAGACAAACCTCATCGACGTCAGAGTGTATAAGTGATTGCATATACATCTCTTTACTAGTATGTTAGGTGGCATGTAAGTAGCTGCATATATTCAATGTGGTTGAAATACGGGGGAAATTATACGGGGTGGTTCGAAAAAGATATATTGAGTGGACCACAAACAGTTGTATATACCAGGTAGTTGAAAAGCGGGTGGAGTTGAATTATATTTGTGCAGGTCGGATAAAAAAATGTTATATTGTTAGGGTCATAAGTAGTTGCATATACAATGTGGGTGAAATAAGGATGAAATAGAATTATATTTATACAGAGTGGATAAAATGTTATGTAAGTAGGTAGGATATTTGAATTTACATGAGCTATTATTAAAGTGATGAAATGAGTTGGAAAAAATGTTAGAGGCATTAGTTTATTCTGGTTGGTTGAAATATAAGATGGAGTGGAAGTATAGTTTATATGGTGGTTAAAAAATTGTTTTATATCCACAAGTAGTTCACAAGCTATACAGGAAGGTTTACAAAATATTATAAAGGAATGTTATCATACACAAGCTGTTTCATATACCGGATAGACAAAATATAGGGGGGATTAGAATTCTAAGTATAAAAAGTGGAGAAAAAATGTGACTCATAAGTAGTTGCATATGCAAGGTGGTTGAAATATAGTAGGGAGTATAATAATAATTATAGAGTGTGGGTTAAACAGTTGGAAGAATTTTGTTATATAGGGTAGAGAATAAGCTGTTGCATATACGGACTACCTGAAGTCAAGTTATCGTCACACAGTGTGATTCAAACAAGATTAGAAACAGTTGCAAATGAAGGATGGATTAAATGAAGAAAAATTATATTTCATACTGTGCTTAAAAAAATATGAGGATAAAATGTGAAATACCGTAGCTCATAATCAGTTGCACAGATAGGATAATTGAAATATAGGGGGGAGTAGAGTTAAGTAGTTTAATCTCTAAATATTTTACATATGGTGCTCCATAAGCAGTTGCAGTTTTGGTGAAATAAATTGGGAATTGATGGATTTATGTTTACACAGGGTGGTACAAAAAATGGCACACTGGGTGGCCGATAAGTTGTTGCACATACAAGGTGCTTGAAATAGAGGGTGGAGTTGAATTATAGTTAAATAGTATGGATAAAAAAATCGTGCTAATTTTGTTTAAGATAAAACATGAGCTGTTGCATATATGCAATATCTGAAACATGGGGCGAAGTATATATTATTATATAGGGTGGCCAATAATTTGTTGCGATTTGGGTGAAATGGGTAGGGATTAGTGAATTTAGTTATACAGAGTGGTACAAAAATTGTTATATTGGGTGGCCCATAAGTATTGTAAATATATGGTGGTTAAGATTGGGCTTAGTAGAATTCTAGTTTTACAGGGTGGATTAAAAAATATAAAAAAAATATTATGTAAGGTAGACCAGGAACAGTTGCATTCTGAAACATGGAGCGAAGCAAAATTTTATTTACATATTGTGTTTAACACAATTTAAAATAAGTTGCATATAAAGCCGGTTAAAATTATAATTTACGAAGTTGGTTAAAAATTATCAGAAATAATTGTTTTATAGCGTATAGGGTGGAGTAGAACTATAGTTAGGTAATTAAAAAATGTTATATTGGGTGACAAATAAACAATAGCATATAGAGGATGGTTGCACTATAGGGCGAAGCAGAGTTAAACTATACAAGGTGGTTCCAAAAAAATTTTGAATAAAATTGTTACATAATGTGGCCCATAAGCAGTTTGGATGAAATGTATTATTGTCATTGTCATAAGCTATTTCTTTTTGCAAAGAATTCTACTTTCCATACGCGGGTGAAACCGCGGGTAACGGCTAATAACATATAAAGCCTCCTTAGTAAAGAGATGTATATGCAACCACTTATACACTCTGACGTCGATGAGGTTTGTCTAGCTTAGCACTCTTAGCAGGATTTAAATAATTTGTAAATTCATTCGTCAAATTCAGTATTCAGTGCAAAGTAGGTAGATTTTGAAGTATCAGGAAAGACAAAATTAATAGAAAAATATCTGGCCAAGTTCAGAAACTTATTTTATTTAGTAAAATATTATTTTCATCTGGTCGACACACATGGTGAAGGTCGATCTTAGACTACTTGTTTAACATATAATGCCTCTAGTAAAGAGATGTATATGCAACCACTTATACCCGCTGACGTCGATGAGGTTTGTCTAGCTTAGCACTCTTAGCACGATTTAATAATTTGTAAATACATTCGTCCAATTCGGTATTCAGTGCAAAGTAGGTAGATTTTGAAGTATCAAGAAAGACAAAATTAATAGAAAAATATCTGGCCAAGTTCGGAAACTTATTTTATTTAGTAAAATATTATTTTCATCTGGTCGACACACATGGTGAAGGTCGATCTTAGACTACTTGTTTAACATATAATGCCTCTAGTAAAGAGATGTATATGCAACCACTTATACACTCCGACGTCGATGAGGTTTGTCTAGCTTAGCACTCTTAGCAGGATTAAATAATTTGTAAATTCATTCGTCAAATTCAGTATTCAGTGCAAAGTAGGTAGATTTTGAAGTATCAGGAAAGACAAAATTAATAGAAAAATATCTGGCCAAGTTCAGAAACTTATTTTATTTAGTAAAATATTATTTTCATCTGGTCGACACACATGGTGAAGGTCGATCTTAGACTACTTGTTTAACATATAATGCCTCTAGTAAAGAGATGTATATGCAACCACTTATACCCGCTGACGTCGATGAGGTTTGTCTAGCTTAGCACTCTTAGCAGGATTTAATAATTTGTAAATTCATTCGTCAAATTCAGTATTCAGTGCAAAGTAGGTAGATTTTGAAGTATCAGGAAAGACAAAATTAATAGAAAAATATCTGGCCAAGTTCAGAAACTTATTTTATTTAGTAAAATATTATTTTCATCTGGTCGACACACATGGTGAAGGTCGATCTTAGACTACTTGTTTAACATATAATGCCTCTAGTAAAGAGATGTATATGCAACCACTTATACCCGACGTCGATGAGGTTTGTCTAGCTTAGCACTCTTAGCACGATTTAATAATTTGTAAATTCATTCGTCCAATTCAGTATTCAGTGCAAAGTAGGTAGATTTTGAAGTATCAGGAAAGACAAAATTAATAGAAAAATATCTGGCCAAGTTCAGAAACTTATTTTATTTAGTAAAATATTATTTTCATCTGGTCGACACACATGGTGAAGGTCGATCTTAGACTACTTGTTTAACATATAATGCCTCTAGTAAAGAGATGTATATGCAACCACTTATACACTCCGACGTCGATGAGGTTTGTCTAGCTTAGCACTCTTAGCAGGATTTAATAATTTGTAAATTCATTCGTCCAATTCAGTATTCAGTGCAAAGTAGGTAGATTTTGAAGTATCAGGAAAGACAAAATTAATAGAAAAATATCTGGCCAAGTTCAGAAACTTATTTTATTTAGTAAAATATTATTTTCATCTGGTCGACACACATGGTGAAGGTCGATCTTAGACTACTTGTTTAACATATAATGCCTCTAGTAAAGAGATGTATATGCAACCACTTATACCTCGCTGACGTCGATGAGGTTTGTCTAGCTTAGCACTCTTAGCACGATTTAATAATTTGTAAATACATTCGTCCAATTCAGTATTCAGTGCAAAGTAGGTAGATTTTGAAGTATCAGGAAAGACAAAATTAATAGAAAAATATCTGGCCAAGTTCAGAAACTTATTTTATTTAGTAAAATATTATTTTCATCTGGTCGACACACATGGTGAAGGTCGATATTAGACTACTTGTTTAACATATAATGCCTCTAGTAAAGAGATGTATATGCAACCACTTATACACTCCGACGTCGATGAGGTTTGTCTAGCTTAGCACTCTTAGCAGGATTTAATAATTTGTAAATTCATTCGTCAAATTCAGTATTCAGTGCAAAGTAGGTAGATTTTGAAGTATCAGGAAAGACAAAATTAATAGAAAAATATCTGGCCAAGTTCAGAAACTTATTTTATTTAGTAAAATATTATTTTCATCTGGTCGACACACATGGTGAAGGTCGATCTTAGACTACTTGTTTAACATATAATGCCTCTAGTAAAGAGATGTATATGCAACCACTTATACCCGCTGACGTCGATGAGGTTTGTCTAGCTTAGCACTCTTAGCAGGATTTAATAATTTGTAAATTCATTCGTCCAATTCAGTATTCAGTGCAAAGTAGGTAGATTTTGAAGTATCAGGAAAGACAAAATTAATAGAAAAATATCTGGCCAAGTTCAGAAACTTATTTTATTTAGTAAAATATTATTTTCATCTGGTCGACACACATGGTGAAGGTCGATCTTAGACTACTTGTTTAACATATAATGCCTCTAGTAAAGAGATGTATATGCAACCACTTATACCCGCTGACGTCGATGAGGTTTGTCTAGCTTAGCACTCTTAGCAGGATTTAATAATTTGTAAATTCACATTCGTCCAATTCAGTATTCAGTGCAAAGTAGGTAGATTTTGAAGTATCAGGAAAGACAAAATTAATAGAAAAATATCTGGCCAAGTTCAGAAACTTATTTTATTTAGTAAAATATTATTTTCATCTGGTCGACACACATGGTGAAGGTCGATATTAGACTACTTGTTTAACATATAATGCCTCTAGTAAAGAGATGTATATGCAACCACTTATACCCGCTGACGTCGATGAGGTTTGTCTAGCTTAGCACTCTTAGCAGGATTAAATAATTTGTAAATTCATTCGTCAAATTCAGTATTCAGTGCAAAGTAGGTAGATTTTGAAGTATCAGGAAAGACAAAATTAATAGAAAAATATCTGGCCAAGTTCAGAAACTTATTTTATTTAGTAAAATATTATTTTCATCTGGTCGACACACATGGTGAAGGTCGATCTTAGACTACTTGTTTAACATATAATGCCTCTAGTAAAGAGATGTATATGCAACCACTTATACCCGCTGACGTCGATGAGGTTTGTCTAGCTTAGCACTCTTAGCACGATTAAATAATTTGTAAATTCATTCGTCCAATTCAGGTATTCAGTGCAAAGTAGGTAGATTTTGAAGTATCAAGAAAGACAAAATTAATAGAAAAATATCTGGCCAAGTTCAGGAAACTTATTTTATTTAGTAAAATATTATTTTCATCTGGTCGACACACATGGTGAAGGTCGATATTAGACTACTTGTTTAACATATAATGCCTCTAGTAAAGAGATGTATATGCAACCACTTATACACTCCGACGTCGATGAGGTTTGTCTAGCTTAGCACTCTTAGCAGGATTTAATAATTTGTAAATTCATTCGTCCAATTCAGTATTCAGTGCAAAGTAGGTAGATTTTAAAGTATCAGGAAAGACAAAATTAATAGAAAAATATCTGGCCAAGTTCAGAAACTTATTTTATTTAGTAAAATATTATTTTCATCTGGTCGACACACATGGTGAAGGTCGATCTTAGACTACTTGTTTAACATATAATGCCTCTAGTAAAGAGATGTATATGCAACCACTTATACCCGCTGACGTCGATGAGGTTTGTCTAGCTTAGCACTCTTAGCAGGATTAAATAATTTGTAAATTCATTCGTCAAATTCAGGTATTCAGTGCAAAGTAGGTAGATTTTGAAGTATAATGAAAGACAAAATTAATAGAAAAATATCTGGCCAAGTTCAGAAACTTATTTTATTTAGTAAAATATTATTTTCATCTGGTCGACACACATGGTGAAGGTCGATATTAGACTACTTGTTTAACATATAATGCCTCTAGTAAAGAGATGTATATGCAACCACTTATACCCGCTGACGTCGATGAGGTTTGTCTAGCTTAGCACTCTTAGCAGGATTTAATAATTTGTAAATTCATTCGTCAAATTCAGTATTCAGTGCAAAGTAGGTAGATTTTGAAGTATCAGGAAAGACAAAATTAATAGAAAAATATCTGGCCAAGTTCAGAAACTTATTTTATTTAGTAAAATATTATTTTCATCTGGTCGACACACATGGTGAAGGTCGATCTTAGACTACTTGTTTAACATATAATGCCTCTAGTAAAGAGATGTATATGCAACCACTTATACCCGCTGACGTCGATGAGGTTTGTCTAGCTTAGCACTCTTAGCACGATTTAATAATTTGTAAATACATTCGTCCAATTCGGTATTCAGTGCAAAGTAGGTAGATTTTGAAGTATCAAGAAAGACAAAATTAATAGAAAAATATCTGGCCAAGTTCGGAAACTTATTTTATTTAGTAAAATATTATTTTCATCTGGTCGACACACATGGTGAAGGTCGATATTAGACTACTTGTTTAACATATAAAGTAAAGAGATGTATATGCAACCACTTATACCCGCTGACGTCGATGAGGTTTGTCTAGCTTAGCACTCTTAGCAGGATTAAATAATTTGTAAATTCATTCGTCAAATTCAGTATTCAGTGCAAAGTAGGTAGATTTTGAAGTATAAGGAAAGACAAAATTAATAGAAAAATATCTGGCCAAGTTCGAAACTTATTTTATTTAGTAAAATATTATTTTCATCTGGTCGACACACATGGTGAAGGTCGATATTAGACTACTTGTTTAACATATAATGCCTCTAGTAAAGTGTATATGCAACCACTTATACACGTCGATGAGGTTTGTCTAGCTTAGCACTCTTAGCAGGATTTAATAATTTGTAAATTCATTCGTCAAATTCAGTATTCAGTGCAAAGTAGGTAGATTTTGCAGGAAAGATTCGAAACTTATTTTATTTAGTAAAATATTATTTTCATCTGGTCGACACACATGGTGAAGGTCGATATTAGACTACTTGTTTAACATATAATGCCTCTAGTAAAGAGATGTATATGCAACCACTTATACCCGCTGACGTCGATGAGGTTTGTCTAGCTTAGCACTCTTAGCAGGATTAAATAATAATTTGTAAATTCATTCGTCAAATTCAGTATTCAGTGCAAAGTAGGTAGATTTTGAAGTATCAGGAAAGGACAAGACAAAATTAATAGAAAAATATCTGGCCAAGTTCAGAAACTTATTTTATTTAGTAAAATATTATTTTCATCTGGTCGACACACATGGTGAAGGTCGATCTACTTGTAACATATAATGCCTCTAGTAAAGAGATGTATATGCAACCACTTGCTGACGTCGATGAGGTTTGTCTAGCTTAGCACTCTTAGCAGGATTTAATAATTTGTAAATTCATTCGTCAAATTCAGTATTCAGTGCAAAGTAGGTAGATTTTGAAGTATCAGGAAAGACAAAATTAATAGAAAAATATCTGGCCAAGTTCAGAAACTTATTTTATTTAGTAAAATATTATTTTCATCTGGTCGACACACATGGTGAAGGTCGATCTTAGATTACTTGTTTAACATATAATGCCTCTAGTAAAGAGATCTATATGCAACCACTTATACACTCGGACGTCGATGAGGTTTGTCTAGCTAAGCACTCTTAGCAGGATTAATTTGTAAATTCATATGTCCAATTCAGTAAACCAGACAGATGCAAATTAGGTAGATTTTGCAGAAAGACAAAATTAATAGAAAAATAAAAAAAATCCGATTTGATAATACTTAAATATTTGAACAGTACCTTTCTAACTCAGCCTTATGTTGCGACTCCCTATGTTGATGTGCCACTTTTTCAGGAAACGGAGCATTTTCAGGTATACTTTCCGGCGGGACTGGTTTGTTTTTGAAATGTTTAAACCATTCGTTGAAGGCTTCGTTGCCGTCTAAGTATGCTTTGTAACACAAATACTCTTTCACAGACTGATCCAATTTTTGTCCTAGGGATCCTAAAACAAACAAATGTTTATTTAATATGCCTAGAGTTTGTTTTTCGGGGATTTACCTTCGCTCACAATTTTCGCAACTGCATCTGAGGTAATTTGTTAATTGCCAATTGGGCAGCATCGATTTTGCCGAGTGTTAAAAAGGAGAATATCAGTGCGTTCACTTGTATTACCGCCTCAGCTTTTTGCTCTTCGTAGTAGGTTATCCAGTCCAAAGCGGATATTTTGAAGTGATCAGTTTCAGTCATTTTGTGCTAAAAAAATCTGGGCATCAAACATTCAAATAAAAAATACAAACGAAAAATCATATAAAGCTAAAAATATGTATTATGATCGGCATTAATCCAATATTTGGTGGAATCCAAAAAGTAGTCTGTCGGACGCCTCGAGTATGGCGGCTACCGCTGTTAAAATCTTCGAGCGTTCGAGAATTCGGGAAGGAAAGTTCCCGGCGGCTATTTGATCTTCTAGATTCTTCTAAGAAGAAATATATAAGTAAGGGAAGCCTACGAAAGGTATTCATTTAGTACGCGGTCGCCGTCTAGTAAGAACCCAGAGGGTAAAATAAAAACATTACAATATTTTCTAACTTGATAAAGGTAATATTAACATTAACTAACATAATTATGGAAAACATCTAAACAGCAAATATTTTTTCTAACGAGAATAAACCTTCAGTATAATGGCGTTATGCTGACGATATATTCGCTATTTGGAAACACAGTCGTGAAGAGTTAAAGGAGTTCTTAAATTACATAAACGACAAAAAACAAACAATAAAATTATGTACATTAGAAATTCAAACAAATAACCAACTACTTTTCCTAAACATATTCATGACAAAAATGAATCATCATCCGAACCTGAGGTTTATAGAAAACCGACTCATACTAACAGATACCTCAATTTCTTGCTGGATACAAGTACCCTACAAAATTCAGCAACAAAGCGTTAAACAGAACTGAACACAAAACAAACGTTGAGAATCAACACAAAACTTCTTTAAGGAATACTGGAACTCATGACAAAAACTGTAACCACTATAACTTTTGTAGAGTGTCTGTCTGTCAGAAAGACGGAAGAGAGTAGGCAATAGATTTAATGTCAAAACAACATTCAAAACAAGAAATACACTGAAATCAATGATATAGAAAACAACACACCATCTCAAAACTCAAACGATTGCATTTACAACATTCCTTACGAATATAATGGATTTTACATTGGAGAAACATCTACACATCTAAATGTCGAATAAATGAACACAAATATTTCAAAAAAGGCAATTCGAGAAATATAAAATGTGTGAACATACTTGGGACCTAGGCTCAAAAGTACAATTTAACATTTCAACAATACTACACAAAGAAGAGCACAACACATATCATGTATGACGCTGCTACTTCCGTAGAATTGTTTGCCGGTAATCAAGGAGATTAATAATGGTCATCTCATTTAGAACTACTGTGTTTTTACTAGGCTTTTTCTGTTATGATGTTAATGGGATCACTGAATAAATAGAATTTTTTGATCGCATTGTTATCGAATCGATCTTATAACAAAGTCGTCTCTAGGAATGCCACATACAAATTTTGAAGACAACTCTTTCAAGTTCTTCCATCTTGAAAGCAGCTTGAGTCTGTACAGGGCTTTCATTTGAAAACTAGCAACCCAAAATAACTTTTCAAATATCCTTAAAAGGAAAAGACAAAAAAAAAACGTTAATTTATATTATGACGGGTATTCTTCCGACAGTTCGTGGAATCGGCATATTTCTGGGAATCCGAAATGTTTGTATATCGACCCAAGGCCGATAGCTAGCGTTAATGGGAATTCCTGGAATTATAACGAAACTTCGAGAACACATTTCCCGATGGCTTTTTGACTTACTAGATAATTCCGAGAGAAATATATAAATACGGACAGCTGGCGATAGCATTCATTCAGTATTCGACTGCGGTATAGTTAAGATAAATTGTAAATAGTCCTGTGAATATAAATTGTTTTAAAGTAGTGGAAATAAATTAGAGTGAGTTGGACTGTTTTTTTTTTCAATAAATCCGAAAACTAAACTGAACCCGAAGAGACATGTAGATCAAAACATTACAATATTTACGAGGGGACACGTATCGATCACCCTACAGGTTCATCCCTCAAGTGGTTTAACTCTTTTTTAGGGTAATGACCTAGAAACCGTAAAAAAATAAAATTTTGAAAATACGAGGGCTGCCTTTTATATTTCGGGATTAGAGAACAAAAACAAATATTAATCATCGAAAATCGCTTTATTATTTTTCAAAATATTCCCCATGAAGATCTATACACTTTTGCATGCGATTCAACCAAAATTGTCGAAGCACTTTTTCCTTTGATTGAGGTATCTCCAAAACATGCATTCTGAACGCAGCAACCGATTCTTCAGGTATCGAAAAATGTTCACCTCTCAGTTTGTTTTTACGTACGGGAATAAAAAGAAGTCATTTGGTGGCAAGTCAGGATTATACGGCAGATGTCTCATCAAATCGATGTTTTGAGTGGTAAAAAATGCAGTTGTTTAAACCGATGTATGAGAGCTCGCATTGTCGTGGTGAAGAGTGATCCGTCTTCGGCGGTTGGTTTTCCTCATTTCTTGGAAGACAACTGGCAAACAAATGGTTGTGTACCACTCAGAATTGACTGTTCTACATTGTTCTAGTGGTACGGTTGGTACAGCAACAATTTTCGTTGGATTCGGTTCATCTTGAAACACCCATACAGTCGACTGCTGTTTACTTTCGGGCTCATACGCGTAAATCCACGATTCATCACCTGTCACTATGTCATAAACGTGTTATTAAGCACCGCGATCGTATTTTTTGAGCTTTTCTTTCAATCACAATCGACACGAGCCTTTTTTGAACGATTGACAAATTGTCTGGGATCCAACGCGAACAAATTTTTTTGACATTCAAATGTTTATGCAATATTGAATGTATGCTGGTCCCACTAATGTGTAAGATTGACTCAATCTCACGATAGGTCACATGACGATCTTGCAATATCAGTTCGCGAACAGCATCAATGGTTTCCGGAACGACAACTGTTTTTGGACGATCTTCACGAAGTTCGTCTTGGAGTGAACTACGACCTCGATTGAATTTACCATACCATCAATAAACAGTGGTGCTTGATGGAGTTTCATCGCCAAAAATTAAATTAAGTTCATCCATGCACTCTTGCTGACTAAATCCACGTTGAAAGTTGTAAAAAATAATCGCACGAAAATGTTCAAGATTTAATTCCATTTTTTGGCCGAGATGAATCCTTTAAGTTACTGTAAACAACACATAGCGCTAGTATGTCAAAACGTCCTGAGTACGTATAACCTCAAAAATGTCAAACTTTACCATAGAGCAGTCAGTTGTCAGATTGCAACACTAGGGTTGTCCAATTCCGAAATATAAAAGGCAGCCCTCGTAATTGCAATTAAACCAAAATCGCTTTAGGGTGGTTTTTAGGGCCTCTGAGCACGAATCCAATCATTTACCAAAATTCAAAATGGCGGATCCAAGATGGCGAATGAAAATTTAAAAAATGAGCAGTTTTGCACCATACTTCTTATACGAGGGTTTTTGGGTTCGCTAATCACGAATTTTGTAGCCAAAATTCAAGAAGGGGGATTCAACATGGACGATGAAAATAACCCACGAGACGGAAATTTCTCGTCCGCCATTTTGAATTTTGTAAATTCCAGACTCATGATCAGAGACCACTATATACAAATTTTGTCGCTTCAAGATGATATTTAGCTCAAACTAAAGGAAAATGTGAATCTAGATCTTTCCAATTGGTAACATCAACATCGCCAGGTAATTCAGCGACTGAAAGTACAACGAAGAATCACATGCAAACTGAGCAGCTGCCATTGTTAAAGCAAAGAAACCGAAGAAACCAAGGGTAGTGGGAGCAGCAAAATCCCGCGCAAAAAGACAACAGCAGCGAGCAAACCTTAGAAAGTTACGGCAGCAGAAACCAAGATTTCTACTCGAAAATCCACACCATCGATATCATTATCATTTTCATCATCCGTTTATTTTGGATCTAAAGCGAAGTGTTCATCTTAGGCTAAAACAGCAGAAAGGGTGCCCTTACAAAAAAACCGAACGCTACTAATCCAAAATCAGCAACTTCCCTTAAAGCAATACAAGCAGCTTCTCCGCAAAAAAGAAGACACCACACTTTTTTTACCTGCAAGTTAACATCGGCATCCACTTCATGTGGAATGTTCCTGATGTTCTCCACAACTTGTTTGGTAACTGCTAACACGTCTAATCCGCTATCTTCAGCGTACGTCAGAGATGATTTCCTCTCTTCATCATCCGTAATGGTTTCCAAGTATTTAGCGTATAAGTGCACCTGGTTGGCTGGGCTCAGTTTGCTGACATAAAATGCCACCAGTTGAGTTTCTTTCATCTCCATTAAACGTTTAATGTAACTGAAACAAAAAGTATTTTTCAAAAACAAGTATATGAGAGAAGATTAATGTCAATTCCTAGTATCTAACCATATAAAAGTTTCGGCATTCGAATTAACCCCTTTCAGGTGACACGATGCTAGGCAGTGAAAAACTCTTAACTCCATTTTGTTAAATTTTATAGGAGAAACAAATTACTGTTTTAAAAATATGTACGAAATGATACAGAAATGGTTGCTGCAGTTTTTAATACATAGTGCAAGCTTAGTTATTACTAGATAAGAGACATTTTACGCCCTTGAAATCTCCTGTCGTAACTTGGGATGCGAGGTATTCAGCACAACAAAATGGTCTGGGAGGCACCAGGTTCCCATTTTTTCTTCCTAGATGGCGGCAGTGTCCAATGCGAACCTCGTGATTTCATCAGATCACCCAACATAATTTTGCTGAACTGATTATGGGGTTAAATGGATTTCACTGATTGACGCAGTTACGGGGTTTTCATTGCCTAGCATCGTCACAGTATCCAAGTATACCTCAATTGAAAGGCGATAAAAACGTGATTTCAAAAATATATTACGAGGGCTGCCTTTTATATTTCGGGATTAGAGAACAAAAACAAATATTAATCATCGAAAATCGCTTTATTGTTTTTCAAAATATTCCCCATGAAGATCTATACACTTTTGCATGCGTTTGAACCAATTCTCGAAGCACTTTTTCCACCCTGATTGAGGTATCTCCAAAACATGCATTCTGAACACAGCAACCGCTTCTTCAGGTGTCGAAAAACGTTGACCTCTCAGTTTGTTTTTTCCGTACGGGAATAAAAAGAAGTCATTTGGTGACAAGTCAGGATTATACGGCGGATGACTCATCAAATCGATGTTTTGAGTGGTCAAAAATGCAGTTGTTTAAACCGATGTATGAGACCTCGCATTGTCGTGGTGAAGAGTGATCCGTCTCCGGCGGTTGGTTTTCCTCATTTCTTGGAAGACAACTGGCAAACAAATGGTTGTGTACCACTCAGAATTGACTGTTCTGCGTTGTTCTAGTGGTACGGTTGCGACTTGTCCAGTTTTTCAGAAAAAAACAGGCGATCATTTGCTTGGAAGTGCTTCGTGCGCGAACAACTTTTGTTGGATTCGGCTCATGTTGAAACACTTTCGGGCTCATACGCGTAAATCCACGATTTATCACTTGTCACTATGCCATAAACGTGTTTTGAAGCACCGCGATCGTATTTTTGAGCTTTTCTTTCGACCAATCGACACGAACCTTTTTTTGAACGATTGACAAATTGTGTGGGATCCAACGCGAACAAATTTTTTTGACATTCAAATGTTTATGCAATATTAAATGTATGCTGGTCCCACTAATGTGTAAGGTTGACTCAATCTCACGATAGGTCACATGACGATCTTGCAATATCAGTTCGCGCACAGCAACAATGGTTTCCGGAACAACAAATGTTTTTTGACGACCTTCACGAAATTCGTCTTGCAGTGAACTACGACCTCGATTGAATTCACCATACCATCGATAAACAGTGGTCCTTGATGGAGTTTCATCGCCAAAAATTAAATTAAGTTCATCCATGCACTCTTGCTGACTTAATCCACGTCGAAAGTTGTAAAAAATAATCGAACGAAAATGTTCACGATTTAATTCCATTTTTGTCCGAGATGAATCCTTTAAGTTACTGTAAACAACACATAGCGCTCGTATGTCAAAACGTTCTGAGTACGTATAACCTCAAAAATGTCAAACTTTACGATAGAGCTGTCAGTTGTCAGATTGCAACACTAGAGTTGTCCAATCCCGAAATATAAAAGGCAGCCCTCGCACGATAACAGTTTATATTTAGGCCAGTAGTAAATATGTTTCCTAATCAACATTGTGTAACATTTAATACAATACTGTCATTTTCTTCTTACATTCTCTTGGGCAACTCACCAGTACTTTTTGGTTTCGTCTGAATCAATTTAAAGTAACACAAGAAAAAATCAAATGCGCTAAAATCCGATGACCTCGTTGGCTATTCGATGAGTTGGACGAAATGAACCCATAGAAAGGTCAGCGAGATCACCGGATATTAGCCCATTGGATCTTTTTCATGTAGGGTTACATTAAATCGAGGGTGTATCAGATGAAACCACAACCTAGTTACAGAGGACAGAGAAATATTACAGAATGTTGGAGAAGAAACACAATATACATTATACTATTCTCAACTCACCCATGGTGGATATTTCGAAATATAAATGTGACAGATGAAATATCTTAATTTTATTGAATTTTACAGAATCTTGAAAACGCAAACAATTAATGTACAACGTTTTAAAATCTGAGGGCGTGGCTATCACTTGCAGTAATGTCTTTTGGAGGGGAGGGGGACACCAATGTCCTATCTGGGCAAGGTTCAATTCGATTACAATAACAAATAAAAATTAAAAAGAAATATTATTTGCTTTTCATCAAAATAATTGTAATCATATAACAAAATAAATGTTTGTTTTGTCTCATCACAAAACGAGCTATTACTTCCTCCGAGCCAGACTTAGACTCAGTTAGGGGGAGGAGTCATGACCCCAATGTCCTCCCCTTGTGCCGCCAATGACCTGAAGTGGATTAATAGGAATGCCGAAACTTTTATTTCATAAAATAGTCAGAAAAAGTTGATGTCATAGCATTTTGCATTTTTTTTTTTTTTCTATTAAACAAACGAGTTGACAGAGGGTCAGACTTAAACATCTCATATTGAAAATATATTGATAGAAATGAGTAACTTACATTTCTAATACTTTTTCGGTAACTTCCTTATGATGAGCCTGTCCAATTTGATCGAAAAACAGCACAAGACTAGCCAAGAACCTCAAAAATGTTGTGGGAATCGCTTCATCCTCTATCCACTCCTCCATTTTCATCATTAATGTCGGTATTTCGTCGAGTATAATATATTTCTGTATAATGTGATCTGGTCTAGTGGACTCATCTCTCACTAAAGGGTTCTTTGATGACTCAAGGCTGGTGAACACCTCATTTAGGGACATTCTAAAAGCAGTTGAAATTCATTAAAGTGTCATAAATTAACTACATTCATAGAAACTAACTGCCACAACAATTCTGTTAAATACAATGGCATGATATCAGTTCAAATTCAAATTAAAATAGCAAATAATTAGCCACAGAACCAAAAATTTGGTTATAACTATAACATAAAGTTCATGCAACATTTATCTAGGTTTTTTATCATACGCCGAATCACATATTCAGCACCCAAGACAGAACACCCTTGCCCAAATAAGAAATAATTTATATTTTAAAAAGAATCGACTTCAGCTGACTTAAAATAAAAACCGTTTTGAAACCGTGTGCAACCAATCACTATTTTCAGACATATCTTTTATCTTATCTCTCTCTTTTTCTTCCTCTCTCTTTGTCCTTCTTTAATTTTTCTTCTTTGTCTATATTTTCCAAATACAGTTTAACTTTTTTATTTGTTTTATTATTTGGACCGCTTTCTATAAATATAACTCTAATTTACTCTACAGGGTGTTCCTAAATTGGAGGTACAAACGAAAAGGGGAGATCCGTTGAATAGTTTTAGGAAGAAAAAGTCTCATAAACATGGGTCAACAAACGTTTCGTTTTCAAGATACAGAGTGTTAAAGTTTGAATTTTTTTCAAGTTTTTTTTTCATAGTATCTGCACTTCACAAGATATCCAAATGAAATTTGGCATAGATATTACAATTAAGAGTTTACACCTTGTGACATGCCAATTTCGATTGCAAATCTACAGTGTGATATTTTTTCGGGAACACTGTCCACTTTTGTCCTTCAGAACTTTTTTTTTGGTGAGCCACTGGTACTTTCAAAAATTGTAAAGAAAAGTTTTGTTGTTATACCAAACTTTATGTTCTCTTGTAGTTTTGTCGTATCTACTACCGCTTTTGAGAAAAAAAAAATTGAATGATTCTCTTGAAATCCTTAGAAAATTCCGAATTGTCATAGAAATCTATTTACCTACCTAGTAAGCTGTGGTGAATGAATAAATTTATTGTTAGTTTTGACACATCAAATTAAACTCCTATGTTTTGAAAATTAAAGATGGTTGCATTTTAATATTAAAACATGCCGAATTTTACGAATTCCGAAATGGCTGACATGCATTTCATGTATGGTCTTGCAAATGGTAATTCAAGAGAAGCTAAGCGTCTTTACACGGAACGCTATCCCAATAGAGTGATGCCTGGTCATCGGATGTTCTCTAATATTCACAGGCGTCTTTCAGAAACTGGATCTTTTTCGGCGAAAAATATTAATGCAGGTAGACCACGAAGTGTGAGAACACCACGACTCGAAGAGGCAGTGCTGAACGAAATAGAAGAACATCCAGGAACCAGTAAAAGAAAAATTAGTGTTACCTTAAATACAGGTCATCAAGTTGTTTGGCGGATCTTGCGGGATTCTTTGCTCTATCCTTATCACATTCAGAGGGTGCAGGCGCTCTTGCCTCGAGATTGTCATCCAAGAATTATTTTTTGTCAGTGGTACCTCAACAGACTATTGAACAATCCTCATTTTGATTGCCAAATCCTATTCACTGATGAAGCCTGTTTCTCAAGGACTTCAATCATAAATTTTCATAATGAACACATATGGGCTGAGGAGAATCCACATGAAATTGCAGAAGCTTATTTTCAAGAGGAATGTTCATAAAATGTGTGGGGTGGTAATATTGGCGATTATTTGATTGGTCCTTTCTTTTTGCCAGGGCGACTTACTGGACAATCATACAGACATTTTTTAGAGAACGATTTGCCCTTGTTATTGGATGATATACCTCTTATGATGCGACGTGAAATGTGGTTCATGAACGACGGTGCTCCTGCTCATTTTTCAGTTTTGGCTAGGGAGTATTTGAACGAAAATTATGTAAACAGGTGGATTGGACGAGGTGGACATCAGCCATGGCCCGCCAGATCCCCAGATTTAAATAGTTTAGATTTCTTTCTATGGGGCCATCTGAAATCTCTAGTGTACATAACGCCAGTGAATACCGTAGACGAACTGAGAAATCGTATAATAGGCGCGTTTGATACAATTAGGAATACTTCAGGAGTGTTTGAATGAGTTCGATCGTCTATGAGAAGAACAACATAAGCTTGTATAAGGGTTGAGGGAGGATATTTTCAACAATTGCTGTGTAGTTTAGTTCCTTTGTTGTTATTTAGTTTTTTTATTATCATTAATTTTTGAGTTGTACGTTTCTTGCAGTAATACATTTTTTTGATGATTATACCAGTTTATCGAATCTTTAAGAATCATTGCTAGTTTAATAATTCAAAATTTTTTTCTCGAAACCGGTAGTAGATACGACAAAACTACAAGATAACATTAAGTTTGCTATAACAACAAAGCTTTTCTTTACGATTTTTGAAAGTACCAGTGGCTCACCAAAAAAAGTTCTGAAGGACAACAGTGGACATTGTTCCCGAAAAAATATCACCCTGTAGATTTGCAATCGAACTCTTAATTGTAATATCTATGCCAAATTTCATATGAATATCTTGTGAAGTGCAGATACTATGAGAAAAAAACTTAAAAAAAATTCAAACTTTACACTCTGTATCTTGAAAACGAAACGTTTGCGGACCCATGTTTATGGGACTTTTTCTTCCAAAAACTATTCAAGGAATTTCCCCTTTTCATTTGTACCTCCAATTTAGGAACACCCTGTGTATTACATCCACCTTGTATATGCTTCTGTGTATTGGTTACTATATAATTATTGATCTATCATTTTTTGACTCATCCGGTACAACTATAATTCAAGTCAACACAATATTACAACGGTCCTGATATCTTTAAAAGCACCCTGTATGAGTATAAATCCTCTCCAAACTATTGACTTCTTCTAGTTTTCTATTGTTTAAATTATTCCTCAATACCAATGATTTTATTTCCCCCATATGTCTAGTATTCCATTTATGCAACTGTTCATGGTCTACTCTATATAACAAGATTCACCTTTTTGAACCACATTTTATGACTATAATTTTACTCTACCATTTATTTCAACCACCCGGTATATGCAAATGATTATAAAATTTATTGAACCCATGTCTATAATTATACCCAGTCCTACGTCCTATAATTCAAATATCCGGACTGCTAATGCTAACATAACACATTTTTTATACACCCTGAATAACAACTTTACAACGCCCTTACTTCAAACGCCTTGTATAAGCAACTACTTATGTTCCAAACTATATAACTTTTTTAAACCGCCCTGTATAACTGTAATTCTACTATACCTTATATTTCAACCACCCTGTATATTCAACTGCTTCTGAAAATGTTTAAAGCCTCTTGTATAACTGTAATTATTCTCCGCCCTATAACGCAAATATACACTCTGTATAACTATAATTGTAATTGTAAGCATTATTATGTATTACTTTTATGTTTTTTTGGGGAATAACACCACAATAGAAATAAAACTACGTATATTGCAGGAATACCAAACGTTTCAAAGTCTATTCTGACTTCGTTTTCAATGGCTTTATATTTATTGTAGATTGCAAAATGAAAATTTTTTTGCAATCTACAAAAATATACACAATCAAACTGGCACATATCTTTGTAGAATACAATTTATAATATTCAAATTTTTTAGAGAAAACAGTGAAGATTCATTAAAATTCATTGAAATCTAGTCCCTGATTTACTTTTTTTCTGATTTTCTGACAAACCGTAAATCTCTTGTTATAGACACACATAAAAAAAGTTGCAGACATTTAGATTGTCAACTCACCTTTGAGCCCAATATTCCTCTGGTAAAGGTAAATAATCGTTGGGTTTTACAACACAATCTCGTACCTCAGATTCAACGCGGACGTCTACCATACTCTT
>JAVLUE010000174.1:0-87223 GCA_034190945.1 Octodonta nipae
TCTACAGAAACCCGAAAAAAAAAATTCAAATTCATAAAAAATTTGTATCCAAACAAACAAACACGACAAACACATTAATTAAACACTAACATAGCGTCTCTCTCTCTCTCTCTCTCTCTCTCTCTGCTAGGTTCCTGAGTTTTTGGGTTTGGTTCCAGAACCAGAATTCCCAAAAAAAAAAAAAAAATCTTTTATTGTTTGTTTGGCTCAAAATAAATAATTAAATGTCTCCGGTTCCAGCATTCAAGCAGCAGCAGCAGTGTATGAATTGTGATTGTATTTATTACAACTCTGCCACTAAAAATAATTATTATTCAGTTTTAATTAAATTAGAAAAATTTACAACAACAACAACAACGAAAAAAAAAACGGCCCCAAAACGATCCTAGAAAAAAATAGATTTGGATTCTGTGTTTTGTTTTGTAAACGAAAAAAAAAAAAAAACTTTGTTACAATTTGTCTCCAGCAGATTTTTTTTTTTTCGGGAGCCATGTTTTTTTCTGTGATATAGTTATGTTTCACTAGTGTTACTAGGATAATCCTCGAGAGTTTTGGAACAACTTTGGAACCCAAAAACTAGGAACGTGACTGAAATAACTGATTTTTGTTCGCCTGTTTTGTTGGATATAGAAAAATTTCTCAGAATTCTTTTCTCCCTAGTAGATTGTTCTCGAAAGTAAACAAAGAAGACAACTAACCTCAAGCATCACACAACAAATTTGATAAATACTTTTGGTTATGGATTCGGCCGATCCGGACAATGTGACCGCTCGTTCCGTGGAGTTGGGCAACATTTCACTGGCCACTTGTATGCTGGCACCTGTGGTCTAAATTTCGGGATAATAAAGAAAAAATAGAAAATGCTTGTAAACGAGAAAGAACCTACCTCACGGATCTCTTTGATCTTGGATCCACCTTTACCAATTAATGAACCACATTGGCTTGCCGGTACTATCAATTTCAATGTGACCGGCATCACCGATGACATCGACGATGATGACGTCGACGAGGATGATGATGATGAGGATTTTCCACCATTCTGATTCTGACCACCACCACCACCACCGGTCAACAACGATACCGGTAAAGTGGATGGCGGTGTTGGTGGTGAGTTTGGCATCATCATTGGCGTCGATCCTGTTGCCGCTGCAGCCGCCGCCGCCATCATCATCATCATCGAGTTATTATTATTGTTATTGATGTTGTTGTTACTTGTAGTATTGACCAATAGACTGTTGCCCATGTTCCCGATGTCCTCCTCAAACTTTCGGGCAATCAAAGCAAAGGCCTTCAATATTGATTCGGTCGAGCCTGTTACGGTGACGATTCGTTCCGGGCACGATCCATCTGATATGGTTATCTTGGCTCCACTCTGCATCCAAAAAAAAAAAAAAAACAACAGCAAAACAAAATCATTAAAATCATCAGCTGACAGTGGCGCCAGGCGATAACAACCTCTTCACGAAACCGTTTTATGTTGTCGCCTTTCTTGCCGATGATACTTCCGACTTCCTATGAGATTTCCAATGAAAATGGAGCCAAACCAACAGAACAGAGAAAAAAAATTTAATTAATTTCAAATAATTTGAATCAAATCTCTAAGAGAATAAACCTGAAAAAAAAACAAAACCAGAAAACACCATTTTGGGCCTATCTAACAATGTTTAGGGCCCTGACTGACAGCCCAAAACTGAACTTGATTTTATTAATGTGATTCACTGATCATATCAAATGTACAATCATCATCATCATCATCTCGATTCATATTCAAAACATAAATTATCATAAAATGAAATTACTATTCATTAAAATTTGTTAACGCTATTTGTGGAACATTAACCAGAGAGAGAGAGAGAGAGAGAGAGAGAGAGAGAGCGAAACCCATATTGTCTATGGATCATTATCATCATAAAATGGAACAATCTTGAAACACAGTATTCCAGTGTTCCATCAAAGTACCGTTAAACAACCAGAAGAAAACAAAATCGAACAATCTGGTTTTATTCAAAAGTTTTCCAGCTAGGATTCTGTTCCAGAAAAAAAAAACTAACAACTGAGCTCGATATTTTTCAATTTTTTTCAAATAGAAGAATCCCAAACATAACAAAAATCGAAACAAATCAATCGAGAATGGAATCGATGATTGAAAATCGATCCACCGATCGAACTACCCAAAAAAACCAAAGTCTGCCCAAGAATCCCGAATAGAATCTATAGAAATCAATTCCTCGTTCAATTATTCAAAACATTTTTGTTGTTGTTGTTTGGCTTGCTTCAGCTTGAAGCAGAAATTTCACAATTCTGGTTTGAAAAATTCAATGGAAGAAATTTAATTTCCAGCCAGAGTTGAAAAATTAATTCATTTTCTTGATTAAATAGAGAAGAAATTTCTTTAATAAAATTTTTTTTCTGCTATAATGGCAGTGGTTTGGTTTGGTTTGGGCTGGATTGTGAACATTATTATCGAAAAGTTTACGTTTCATTAAGCCCATTTCATTTCATTTCATTCGAATTCGAGACATCATCATTCATACCGAGGGACTTTTTTTTAAAAACAAACCCATCATCATTGTCATAAGAGAGAAAATTTGCATAAACTCAATATTCAACTTCATTTTATTCTCCACTCCACCACCATTCTTATTAATTTATTATTACAGTGGAGATGGTGTTGTTAGTGGAGGTGATGATGGTGGAGGTGAGTGAAAGTGGAGGTAATGATAGTGGAGGTGAGTAATATTAAATTTTTTTAACATCCAAATAACTAGATTTAGATATAATTAGAGAAAAAAAAGCTAGAAAAATCTTCTTTGGTTTTTATCAAAAAAAAAATTTAAAGAAACCTAAAACCCATTCATTTTGGTAGGTTATTTTCTAATTACATCATTTTGAAACGGGTTCCAGACCCTTAGAATCTAGTGTTAAAAATAAATGGCGTCAAAATTAATTATGATAACCACAACCAAAACATTGGCAGCATTGTTGGTTAATTATAATTCATATTATTTTATATGATTAGGACCAGAGGAGAAAAAAATGAATGAAGAATTTGGGTTTATCAATTATTTGATCATCAAAAAAACAATAACAACAACAACATGTTCCAAGCTCCGGTCCAAAGAGAGAGCGAAAATTCGGGATGGTACCAAACACACACACACACACACACAAACAAACCCTCTGTCCCCAATCCTATAACAGGGCCCTAATTTGATTTGTTGAGCTATCACACAATAGCACAATTACCACTAATGCCACAAGAAAATCTTGATTATGACGATCATCAAGGATTCTCTTGGTCCCTCGATCATGATTCTCACGAAAATGGATTCCAAATTTTTTCTTTGGGATCGTCTCGAAAAAATTAACAATATGAGCCATCATCATTTGTTTAATGTTCCAAAAATTAGCATCAATTATCTTTTTTGAGAATTAATTTTTTTTTCTTTTTTAAAATATCCAATTTCAACTAATAAAAATCATTAATTTTCCTCCCCCCTTCATGCTGAGGGTAAAATAATTTTTCTAGGGCCCTGGTAGATTAAAAAAAAAGAAAAAAAACATACCTTTCCCTGCATGATGAGACGAATGGTCAAGGTGACCGATGGCTGGGCCACACCACCAACCACATAACCGGTCAATCCACCAATCGGCTGGTTGTTCGATTTCATACCCCCAATGGAGTGGATACTGTTGTTGTTGTTGGAGTTGTTAGTGTTGATCATTGTTGGAGTGACAGTGTTAGACGATGATGACGAAGAAGAGGACGATGAGGAAGAGGAGGAGATGGTGTTTGATCCATTACCTCCAACTCCACCACCACCACCATTGCCGCCGCCGCCACCGCCACCACCAGTTATGGTCAGATCGGTTTGAGTAGCCTGTATGACGTTCATCTTTGTTTCAAAAAAAAAGCTGTGAATCTAAATTGAACAAATGAATTACATTAAAGTATTTAGTATTTCAAGTTTTCTTAAAGAATCGTTTTATCAGATCAACACAAGAAAAGAAAAAAGAAACATTCAGATTTATTTTTAACCACAATCAATCTCATCACCATCTTCATCATGGCTTCAAGCTGGCTCATCACCATGAAGAATTTTTTTGATGATGAAGAAAAGCTAGCCAAAAAACTTGGCATCAACGATCATCCATCCATCCATTCGTTCGTTCGTTCGTTCGTTTGTTTGCCTTATGTTCCTGGTGTGAAACCTTTTTCCTATCTGTAAAAAACAACCCGTTTTGAAGAGAATCTTTCGCCTTAACCAACCACCGTACGTACACCGAATCATCCTTCTTGGCTCCACTCCCTTCTCACATCAAAAATCTCTTGAATCTCTTGTTCAGCTTCAAGCGAGCGAGCGAGCGAGATATCGCGCTGTGATGTTATCAAAAAAAAAAAGAATAAAATTCTTTTTTTGTTTTAAAAATAACACACCAGTAGAATTTTTCTGGTTGAACAATCTAACCAGAAAAATGAAATAAAAAAGGATTTTTTCTGGTTCAATTAAAAAAAGAAATCTTTTCTTATAATTTCTACGAAAAGTATTCTTATTCGGTAGAAAAAAAAAACTTGACACTAATTAAAAATCCAATCTATTTATACGCCACCAGAAAAAAAACCGAATTCTGGTTCGAACGTTTTTTATTCTTTTGGCTCAACCAAAAAAGATTTGAAGAGAAAATTTTTGATAATGAACTACCCGGTTTCTTTCTTACCAGGATTCTGGCTTTTTTCGTTAGAGAACGTATTGAATCCTCAAACACACACACACACACACACACAGGGATTCTATACTGCTGATTACCAAACAACAATGATGCTGTTCTCAATGATTCTATTCATCCAGAAAAAAAAAACAGAAAAACCTGATCCTTTGGTTGGCGTGGGTGCGTGCGCTATGGGTGTCATAAACCAAACACAGAATCCAACAACCAAAACAATCAATTGGCGTATAAAAAAGAAGCCTGGAATATGTTCTGCTGTTCGGTGGATGATGGAAACCAACAAGGCGTCTGGTTAATAATAAAAATTGTTTTTTTTTTCAAAACAAAAACCCAAAGCAGCAGAGAAAAAAATCTGAATCCTTCAACGAAATTGAATAATAGCCAAAGAGAAAAAAAAAAAAACAAGAACCCAAGAGAAAAGACCTAGGAAAAATTCCATTTCAAAACTTGACCCAAACTAATGAAAACACTGCATCTTTGGGCTCTCGAAGCTGGTTTGACTCTTTGGCTTTCTTTCTGACTTTCAATGATGTGATTTTGGGCTAACCCTTTTACTTGAACAACAACAACAACAACACAGGCAGGTTCATGTTTCTAGGCCATTTGATAGTTGAATTTTTAATGAAACGGATGTTAGATAAGCGAATGTTATGTCGGATGTTTGAAAAGATTTCTCTTAATCATCATCATCATTATTATAAGATCTCAATGATCTCAAGCCATTCAATTTCTATAGGAAAAATGCTATTTGAAACCAGTCAAATGCCAAACAGTAGTAAAAAGTTGGCTTTGGTAAAATGATTCTTTTGGAAAGGCAAATGAACTGAAATACTCGAATACCATTCAAGGAATGTGATCATCAAAAAAAAAATTTTATGATTACATTTCTGAATAATTCGTTTATTACATATTAACGTTTATTATCGATAAACTTATAAGAAGTAGAAATTTGTATCCACAAACCATCTCGAGCAAGCAAACAAACAAGAGACTATCATAACAACAACAACAACCAGTTTATGGCATCGCTGACTGCCTGACACTGAGGCGAAGAAATTTGACTCTAAAACTCTAAAACACTGTGATGACATTTGACAACATTCGTTTGGTTGGTTCAAAGCAAAACAAAACAAAGCAATTCATCATTCACTCGATTTGGTTGTTCCTTCAAATTGATCAAACAAATCGATAATCATTAATTCGATTAGTTATTCAGCTATTCAATCAATCGGATCGAGTGTTTTTAATTTAGTTTTTTTTTGAAACTAAACGTTTTAAATGAATTTAAAACAGAAAATTTCACACAGAAATGTTTTATCGCTGTTTTGTTTTACATTGCTAAAGCACACACACACAGACATCGTTTAAAACTAGACGCTACCAAACTTCTGGCTGCCTAAGTAGCCTGTAGTTGTTTGTTAATTTGAAAGAATAATAAATTCTAATTACAGGTAGAGGACACAGGTAATCTCTTGTTTTTATCACCATTGTGTCATCTGTAAAGGATCAGAAAAAAAATTTTTTTTCCTCTCGTGTTTGTTTGTTCAACTGTTTTAAATATAAAGAAAATTAAAAAATTTCTGTTGGAAAATAACTCGTTTCCAGGTATCAAGCAAACAACAAACGAGAAACAAGAGATACAGGTGTGATGGTTGATTTCTTGTTTATTTGTTAAACTTTTTTTTTAATTAAAATAATTTATTACCTGGTGATATTAACTTTCAACGAAAAATTCTACACAAACCCAAACGTTCTATTTGAATAAACTCAATGGAAGCGAATGGTGGTGGTGGTGATAGGAAAGAAATGGAAGGCAATAAATTAAATATTGATTTTGTTTTGTTTGTGACGACGTTGTTTGTGGACAGACCACATACCTGTATTTTTTTTTTGTTGAATTAATTACTCCCGAAGTGTGTGTGTTCAAGTGTTACAGTGGAAAATGTCAAAACTTTTCTGGGTTGTTCAATAATCTAGGCCAAAATCCGAAAAGTGATGAGAAAAAAATCGATCCTTGATTTGGTTAAATTTTGAATATTTTTTTTTCTGTTTCGGGTAATAGAACTGTTCGAATAATGGTTGTTACCTTCAGAAATCTTATAAACAAGATAAACAACAATAGTGGATCAATAGAAGAGCAAAGTTCCTGGAACCAAAAGAAGATAAAGAAAGAATTAACTTTCCCATCACCTAACCAAAGAAAAACCCGAGGGAAGAAAAAGGCAATACAAATTAATACAGGTAAACAAAACAAAACAAAACAAAACCGGTAAATAACAAACAAGTAAATAGTAATAAAAAAATTAAATTAATCAAAAATTTATAATTCTTGATAAAATAATAAATAGAAGAACAGTGTTAGAAAAAAAAACACAGAAAAAAAAGAGGATGCTTAAATCTTAGATTGATAGTGGATTAGGATTGTCCAAAAATGCCGTTACTCTAACTGATAGTTTGTTCAGAAATTTCAATAATACCAATAGAACCAAGTTTCAAGAGACAAAGCTTTTTTAAACTAGGGACAACAGACCCGGTTTCCATTGGGTAAAATGATTAGTTTTTTGTTTCGAAAAAATTCTCTCAGAAAATTCTATGGAAAAAGTATTTTTGTTTGAATTGAGAATTGAGAAATTCAATTACAAGATTATTTGACTAGGAAAACTAGGTCCAAGAGAGACTTATGAGAGAGAGAGAGAGAGAGAGAGAGAGAGCTAGAAAGAGAATTATTATTAGAAAATAAAACAGAAAACAAATTTGAAACATCTTGTGTTCTTCATCTTGTTGGTGCAGTGGAAAGCTTTCATTCAATTTGGAACCCGAGAAAACAAACAAACAAAACAATCCAATTGGAATTTAAAAGTTTAATGGACGAGAAAATAAAATCGATTTAAAAACTAAAGAAAAAAAAAAAACTTTCAAGATTTTAAGATTTCTTCTTGATCTATCTTCAGTTGTTTGAATCGATAGAACATTCAACCAACGATTTGATGGACGACACATGAAACACAAGCTGAGAATCTTTTTGGAACAGCCTAAAAAATCCAAACAACCAGAAAAAAAACTGAAAAAAAAATAAATAAATAATCCTTCGTTTTATTTCAATGAATGAAACATCTTACTGTATTAAAGGCAATGTGTGTGTGTGTGTGCTGTTAAGCCTAGAAGATATTAAAAATTAACAAATAAACATTTACGCACATAAGCACGCACGAATATTAAGACCACCAACAAACACATTGAAACAATAATGTTTCAAATTTTTTTTGGAGAAATTAATACGATGCTAAATTGAATAATGGTTCTCTATGGTTTTGATACTCAAAGATGAATGTTGTGTTTTGAAAAAAGACGGTTCGAAACAATTGAATGTTGGTCCTAGATAGATCCCTGATTTGTGTTCCTAAACACAAATTTTCAATCTTTGTCTCAATTGTCTTCTGTTTGATTGGCTGTCTGGTTCTTGTTCTGTGTAATTGCTTGATCCATTGAAATGGTTCGATGGTATCCCAAAAACGTGTTAACAAACGCTAGGCAGCGTTTTTAAGAGGTTTCGGGTTACATCATCATTTCATAGTTGAATCTAAGAAATAGTTTTTGCTACTAAAACTGGATTAACAACAAAAGCAGTGAAGAAAAAAAACGGCTTGTAAAGGATTAACGGATGTATGGAAAAAAACAGAGCATTTCGAATGAATATTCACTAGAAAAACCGAACACAACTTTCAAAAAGATTAACACTCGCCAGACAATTGTGTTGGTGTGTGTGTGTGTGTGCGACGTGTGCCTGCGTGCTTCTCAAGCCATCAATCAATTTGGAGTTTGGAAGTCAGAAGTTGAAATAGCGTTGATTGTTGTTCTTCATTCATTCATTTCATTCATTGCTTTCTACTCCCAAAGAAAAAACAAGCACACAGAGTTCACGAATCATCAAAGAACAATTGTTTTGTTCGTTTGTGAACAAGGAGAACGAAACCGAATCGTTATGATGATGATGATCGGCTTGCAAGGGTATAGTTTATGGTTTTTTTCTTTCAATGTTGTCTCATCAACACATCATCAAAAGCATAATCTAGCCAGCCAGCCAGCCAGCCAGTCAACCAAAAACACTTCCGAAAATGAAGCGAACAAAGCGCATAACTCTATCTCTTCCGTTCGCTTGTTCGCTTCTCTCTGACCTTTCATGTCTAAACATTCCGGAAAAATAAAAAATAAAAAAATAATCGACAACTACAAAGACACAAGGAAAAACTTGAATAGAAGCCAAACTATTAAAAAAAAAATATCAAAACCCGAATTCTGAATGATATTTTTCAATTTGGAAGACACACACAGACAGCATACAGGTCGCTTTGATTCAGATTAAAACGATCATAATAAAGGAACCATCAATCAGATAGAGTTCAGAGAGAACGACGACCATAAAAAATCATTGAGCAAGAGATCTTTTCTTTTCTTATTTTTTTTTCTCAAAGAATTTTTTCCTTTTGCCATGCTGCATATCAATAAAACCTTTTACTCATTGTTTTAAAAGAAAAAGCAACAACATTCAGATATCATCATCATCATCTTGATGATGATTGCCATTAAAAAGACTATTTTTATAACGCTATGTTTAAAAATTTTTATAACGATACGATACGGTAAACAAGAGAAAGAGAGCCCATCCTCAGCTTACTTACCATAACCGTGTGTAATATTGTATTCTATTGCTATAAAAAAAAAAACATGGAATTCATGTTTCTCATCATCTTAAGATATTTAAGATCATGGCCAAGAACAAGAAGAACTAAGAGTTAGGCTTAGGAGCAAGTCTGGTAGCCAAAAAGTCAAGCTCTCTGAAATCTCGATCTTCATTGAATGACCGACACAGCACCTATTCTTAAATTTGGATTGGATTATGCCTTAGAGATATCGAATGAAGAGACTTTCAGGAGATGAATCTATAGAATTGGTTTTTTTTTCTAATATCATTTTTGGCTTTTAAG
Source organism: Octodonta nipae (assembly GCA_034190945.1). Taxonomy (NCBI): domain Eukaryota; kingdom Metazoa; phylum Arthropoda; class Insecta; order Coleoptera; family Chrysomelidae; genus Octodonta; species Octodonta nipae. The sequence goes on from JAVLUE010000174.1 coordinate 9,714, forward strand.
TATTCATTTTCAGTTTTTTTAGTGGAAGCGTTGAATGGCATTTAACAAAAAGATCATCATCTTGTTTTTTTTTTTTTTTGATGATGATAAAAATAGCTGATGACAACCAACCAAACCAAACCAAACCAATGATACCATGAGAATGTGTTTGTCGTGTATTTTTTTTTTTTTTTTTTACGAATGTGTGCTGCTACTCATCAACGAAAGAAAAAGAACGAATTTTTCATTGTTTTCACTTCAGAATCAGAATCACACGTATCACGATCAAATCGGCAAACAATACGAACAAGATCATCAGACGAAGACAATCGTTTGGCTGACTGACTGGATAGATGATTCGATTTAGCATTCGAAACCGGCATCAAATTTTTCCAACCATTCACATTACACACACACACACACACACATATATTTTCAAGGAAATTAATTCAACATTCTCATTGATTCATTGCTATATCTAACCAAATAAGAGAACAATCAAACCATCGAGAAGAAGAAGAAGAAGCTGTTGTTTAAATTTGGTTATGTTTGTGGCCATAAAAAAAAAAAAAATAAACAAACAACCAGAGAAAACAGTGTTGATAAGATGTTTGATGCATGTTCTAGCAAAAAAAATGAGCCCTTTGTTTCACAAGATATAAAATTTTTAAAAAAACACCATACTGGGATTAGTTTTCTAGGCTAGTTGTCTTAAGAATTTCTGATTGAAACAGTCTCTGTCTGTGCCTGTCGTGTGTGTGTGTCGTTTCCTATCATTTCCATTGCCTTCCATTGCTTGCCATGTTGATGATTGTTGTTGTTGGTGGTGGTGGTGGTGGTTATCAGATTTCATGAGTTTTTTGTTTTTCGGGTTTTATTTTTAGAACACTTATTGTTTTAGTGCCATGTGTTAGGTTGTTTGGTTGTTTAGTTGGCTGGTTGGTTGGTTATTTTTTTTGGTTGTAAAACAAGCACCAAGCAAGCGTATACATTTCTCATGCCTGTAATCCAAGGATGATGAAGATTGAAATTTATATTCAACAACTTTCCCAATCATCATCATATCTTTCAAAGCCGTTCAAGCCTGATCTGATGAAATGAACAACATCTTCCCAACAGAAATCCACCTAGACCGAACCTAGGAGTGGGAAAAGAGAGAGAGAGAGAGATCTTGGAACACCAGTAACAAAAACCACACAATAATACAATTTTTAACCTAAATTGTTATTCGATTTTTTTTTCTCTTGGATCGTTTTATATCGATCCAACCAGAAAAGAACCATAAATTTTACTAAATTTTTTGGATCGAAATCCAACAACAGTTAAAACAGTTAAAGCAACCACGACAAGAGAGCTTTTCAAATCAAACGTAACTTACCTTTGAGAAGGTGGAAAACTGGTCAGATCTGAGTTTCTTTTTTTTTAATGATCAAATGAAGAAATCTCACTCTATAACACAAACACAGAACAGGGTCTTGGTTTGTGGATTCAGTTTGGGTTGTTGAAGTTTCTAGAACCAATTCTAGATTTCTCTGAAATTCTGAATCCCAAGTTATAATAACAAGATTGATGGCGTGGAATCGTTAAAAAAAAAACGTTGTTTTTAAGGTGGAGGTTTTGGTGATGGCGTGGTGGAGGCGACGATTTTTTTTTGAAGCTGAAGGTGGAGGATTGTGATGGAGGTGGAGGTGAGATAGTAATAAAAAATAAATAAATTTCCAAACAACAAAATTGTTCTCAAGACCTCATTTAGGGGTGTTTTTTTTTTTCTCGCCAATTTCAAATGAAAGAAAGGATAGGTCAACTGATTTGGTCAACTAATTGATGATGATGATGATCTTCTCTCATTTCATCATCATCATATCCTGGAATTCTGAGAAGAAATTTGAAACTTTTGTCCTAGAAAATTTCCTAATCGATTACATTATCAGATCACAGTTTGTTTTCGAAAACATTCGATTTGGTTTGGGATTTTGAATGGAAGAATCGAACAATCCGATACCAACACAGTGGCGAGAATTTTTTTTCCTTGTTAAAATTCAAGTGGTAGAAGATGAAACGTTTTCGAACACAATTTGGAGAAAAAAATTCACAAAATGATTTCAAAATATTGGAATATAACTGAAGCTGATTTTTGGCTAAACCTTTTCGAAAAAATAGAAGAAAGAGAAAAAAAAACACAAAGTTTTGTGATTTTGTTGTTGGATTTTTGGGTTGTTGTCGTGCCGAATGATCAGAAGACGATGGATGACGAGGATTCCTTCAGTTTCCTCCAGCACGAAACTTTTATTTGTCGACGTCGTCGTCGTCTTTTCCTTGTTAAATCTTCTTCTTCTTCTTCTTCGTTCAAGTTGCTGTTTTGGGAGCCATACTCTACATACAATTTGTACGAACAGAGCGAGGATAGAGAGAGAGAAGACACTACTCCAACTAAGCTCCAGCTACTGAACAGGCTGGTGAAGCAGCCACCTTGTTTTGAAGTGGTGAACAAGACAACAAAGAAGAAGAAGAAGACGAAGACGATGAAGATTTTTAGCCAAAAACAGCTGTTTCAGAATTCTTGTTTGGGGGAAGTTTCAATCATCTTCTTCGTTGTCGTCGTCGTCTGCGCGTGTTGATTTTTTCCTCTTGGTGTTCGAATTTGTTCGGTTTTGTTGAAGTTCATCATGTTTGTCTTCAGTGTTGTCGTCGTCGTCATCACGATGTTGTTCCTACAATACGAACAACAAACCGCTTTGGTTTTTAAAAAGTTTTGACCGAACAAAACCACCACTACCACCACCACCTCACACCAGTTACTAGAATAATATTCGAATTCGATATCGGATGTTGCTATGCTGCTATGATGATGTTGGCGCCATAGAGCCATTACCGTGGCACCATTCAATACAGAAGAAGACGCCAACCAACCAACAACACTATTCGGTTTCGAATTTCATCGCATACAGCGAACCAACGAACAAACATTGTGGCGCAGTGGCCAACAAAACAGTGATGCCCTTTAAATGTAGTCGTTCGTTCGTTTGTATCAATCAAAATGTACACGGGGTTTTATTTTCGAGCCAAAGGTATTATGGATGGCATCTTCTTCAAGTTCAATACTTCAAACTTTGCTTGTAATTTACTTTTAATTTTAAAAAAATAAATGCTTTACACTATATACATATTTACTCGATGTGTATATATTGGATTTATTCGAAGAAGAAAATACCCGAACAAATTCCCGATGATTCGAATGATGCTTTCGAGAGAAACGAAATAAACGGAAAACGGACAGAAAAAAAACTGAATGAAAGGATCCTTTTGTTAGATGAACAACAGTGTGAACCATTGTGTACCGACAACGGTGATTGAGATATCGAATTTCTCTTTTTTTTTTCGGGAAAAATTATTAAATCGTTCAATGGAAAACCATTGAACACAATGACCAAGCATTGTTTTTAAAGGTCGGTTTTTTTTTCAAAAAATTCTTATAGAAAATTAGTTTTTTGGTACCCGGGGCAAACGGGTCAAATATTCCATCAGGTAGCACACTGAGAGAATTTTTTTTCCCTTGAAAAAACTGAGAAAACCAGTTTTTTTTTGTTGTAAATTTCTATTAGGTTGACTGGTTGTGTTAACACCATTCTGACAAAACGATCAGCCATCATTAATATCCAATCGGAGAAAATCTGAATTGAAAAAAAAAACCAATCATCATTGGTTATTATTACATGGCATAAACTAAACCACAAAACACTCGTGTTTTTTTTTTTAACCGAACAAATATTACTATTATTATTACAAAAAAAACCATCAATAAGGAAAAGCCGGCAGGCATAGCCAAACGAAGAAGAAGAAGAAGAAGTCGACCCGAACATCATCGAATGATCGATGATAATCGGCTGGTCGGGTTTGGTGTTTTGCTGTTCGGTGTGTTTAGAGGTCTAGGTCAACCTAAAAACACACTCGGAAAGATTTTTCGTTTTGCCATGTTCGTACATGTTCGAATCGTTCAAACCATCGACAACCAGAACAACCAGAAAAATAAAATAAATAACTGTCATAAATTATAGTTTTTCCTTTAACTGACATTTTAACACTATTAAAATTAAGTGCCTTAAAAAGAGTATTAGCAAGCTTTCCTTTGCAACTCAAGCATACTCACACACAGATATATTGTGAGTGCATCAATTCATCACTTGAAAACTTGAAACAAACAAACTCCGTGTAACGTTTGTAACGAGACAATTTTACAATGGCATAGCTTAAATTAAAATATTTAGTAATGGTGGTGGTGGTGTTTTGACTGGTTTTACCAGTAATCATCGGTTAGTTTGTCATTCATTCATTCATTCAGTTTGTCATTGAGCCAGCCATTTCATTAGAAAATTTTCTGACTAGCTGATCATCAACAGAAATCACACCATGAGTGTATGAAAAACAAACAAACAAACAAACAGGTCTTGGTGGTGGAATCACAAAAAAACACACCGAACGAAACTTCGAATGAGATGGCTTAAATTTCAAGCCAAGAGAAGAAAAAAAAACACCATCTCTATTGGTTGATTAAAAACTAGATTTTCTTCTCAGGTATTTCCTCTTACCTGGAAGATTTACATTCTTTCCCAAAAAAGAAACACAGTGTGTTTGTTTTTCGCTAAGAAAATAAAAAAACCAACACATAGCAATAAGATGAACAGAGAAAAAATCAATAAATCAAACGATAAAAATCAATGGTGGTTTACCTGAGAAATTTACCTAAGAATCCTATTTTTCAAGTTTTTTTTTCAAAGCATTCAAAAAACACAACATTCAAAAAACAGAGTGCTTTTCCTCTTACAACGGCCCAACTGATTCAAAGTATTGAGAAACAAGGTCTTAAATTACAGAATAAAATTATCTCCGGTTGTTCTCAACTATTGTTTGTTCCCAAAAAAAAAAAAAAACTTTGGCCCAGAATATGAAATAGAATGCTCAATCTTATAGTTGGATCAATTTTCTTTACCAACAAGAGAAAAAAATCGAATATCGATCCACAATGAATCCAGAAAGAAAGAAAGAAAAAATTCATTAAACCAAATTGCTTCGTTCGTTTGGGAGAAGGGCAAACAAACGGATGGAGAAGAGAAGAAACTTTTGGAACCCGAGAGAAAAGAATCCTCATTATTATTATTATCATCATCATCATTATGATGTTGTTGTTATTTGACAACTAGAACAAGTTTTTTCTGATTAATTAACGCTTAACCAAAATTATAATACAAAATAATAAAATCAGAATCCAAGATGCAGAATGGAACACAGATTGGAACAAATGGAACTGCTGGTTCAGCTGAGAAGAACCAGCACCAAGAAAAAAAAACCCATTAATGTAAAATTTTTTTGAGAACCAGATTTTCGTGTTGAAAGTTTAGCGGTTGGCGTTCTTCTTCTTCTTCGGGCTTGTTGTTGTTGTCAATGTTTCTTGTTCGATTTTTTTTTCAATTATTCTCGATAGATAATTTGAAGATGTTTTCGTAAAGTTTCCGAGAAATTAAGAGAAAAAACCCGTTTCTAGTCCTAGGAAGAGAGAGAGAGAGAGAGAGAGAGAGATTGGAAAATAATGTTACCAGAAATCAATTGGAAAATAATAGACAACAGCGAACAACACGATCTCTCTATCTCTCTCTCTCTTTCTTTCTTGATCGATTCTAGCAAGAGAGAAAATTACAATCCGCTTATTGTGATCATCTCATCATCGGGCGAATCGGTTAATATGATCATCGAAGTGAATAAACAACAGAATCAAAGTGAATGATGGAAAAGTTTTTTTCTTTCCTGTTTTCACTCAACAAGAAAATCGGGACCGAACAGCAAAAAATTAATTTCGTGTATTTTTTTTTTCTCTTCCAAATGTTTTTAATGAATGTGTTTTTTGGTTGAGAAATCTTTTTGGGTCTCTCTTTTTGGCTAGGTCTCTCTCTCTCTCTCTCCTTTACTAGCAGTAATTAAATAATGTCGTTTTTTTTTGTGTGCCTTAACTAGTCTTCTAATAATATCATTATTCAAATTAGTCCCAAGAAATCTGCTGCTATTGCCTTAAAATTCCTTCCCTAGGACCAGAGAGAAAAAAAATCTAGAAATTAATTTCAAATAAGAATGAGACCTGAGAGAAAGATAGAGAATGAAGGGCCTTGTTGACTGATGATGAATGAATAAAATGAAAAAACTGGAAAAAACTTTTTAAATGTTCTAGTTTCCAGCTCCCAGAATGGTTTGCCCATTCATTCATTCATTCATTTAGAAAATTCTAGGCTCAAAAAAAGAAAAAAAAATTAAAACTTTGAATCATTCAGGTTCCAGATTTTTTTATTGGAGAACAGACAAACATATTTTTTTTTTATAACTGAATCAATGTAGGGTCTCCAGCGATTGGTGATTGAACATCCAAACCAAAGCCCTTATAATGAAGTTCCAATCCAAAACAAAAAAACAGCTTGTGTTCCAAAAAAACAAAAGTGACAGAAATTGTCTCAACTTGTTTGGAGCATCAAAAAGAAATATTTTTTTTCTTCCATAAAAACTTTGAAAACCTGACAAAGTCAAGTCATTCACTTCAACTAGAAAGTTCTAGAATTGAATTTTTAAACTAAAAAAACAGTCTCTCTGCCAGAGAGAAAGAGAGTGTCTCTGGGCCCTGTTGTTCTAGGGCTCTTTCGTTCTCTAGAGAAAGAATTTGACAACAACCAAAATTGATAAGCCAAATAAACCAAAGAGACCCAGAGACCTGGCGACACCGAAGGCGAAACAAAAAAAAAAAACAATCAGCTCAATCAAACCAGAGAGAGAGAGAGAGAGAGAGAGAGAGAGAGTTTTGAATGATCCAGAAACACAGAGAGAGAGAGAGAGAGAGAGAGAGAGTTTTGAATGATCCAGAAACACAGAGAGAGAGAGAGAGAGAGAGAGAGAGAGATGATGGAAACTATTGAAAATTATTTTTTTTAAAGAGTTTCGTTTGGTTCATATTTTTCCTCTATGTCAATCAAACAAAAAAAAAATTCCATTTGGATCTTCAAGAATCCGGGGCAAAACTTATGGGAAACACTCGAGAGTTTTGCCAACCAACCAACCAACACATCAACAGCCAATGTTTCAAATTCTTTCTATAGCTCTTCTTCTTCTTTTTCTGTGAAAGGTTTCAAATTTGGAACAAATATTTGTTCCAAGACAATACAAATGACAACAACCAAAAACAACAGTAGCAGCAAAAAAAACAAAAAACAAAATAATAATCATAAAGAGTACTCCTTAACATCAGTGAGAAAAATAAAAATTTTGTTTCATTTTTGACTGAAAATGAAATGGAAAACACTCTCTCTCTCTCCCACTGAAACAAAATGAGAGAGAGAGAGAGAGTTTTGTGCCAATAATAATTCGATTGTCGTAGACACTTCAACAAAAACAACCGAAGAAAAACTTATTCCGTATAAATAGGAAAAAAAAATGAAAGACCAACCAACCAAACGGTTTCAAGAACAAAAGCGATCCAGAAACACATTTTGGAACAACAACAAACAGAATTATTCAGAATTCCCTGATGAAAACTTTATAGAAAGACTTTATATAAGATAAAACAGAAGAAAATCTTTTCTCTTGTTTTTTTTTCTCTCTCTTTTCAGAAGAGCAAAGCCAAACAAAAGTTCTTTCCTTCTGGAACCTTTTTGGAACAGAGCGAGATAGAAAGAGAGAAAGATGATGCTTCTCCGGTTTTGTTTTATTGCCATTCTCTCTAAATGAATGAATAAATTGTCGAGTGTTATGAAATTATATCAAACAACAAGGATAGAATAAATGTCTCTTCCCCCTTCCTCCCCTTTTTTTTTTGGTTTCATGGAACCTTTCAGGTTGTTCCAAAATTTCCAAATTTCAATTGTTTAATAAATGTAATTGTTTTTAGAGAGAGAGAGAGAGAGAGAAAGAGAGAGAGGTGTCAAATAGACTGAACCAATATCATTTATCATAAGTTTCTTCATCAGTCAACCAATAATGGTAGTGGTTGTTCTTCACTAGATTTGGAGTCCTTCACAAATTCCATCATCATCTCAATAAATAAATAAATAAAATTAAAATAATAGAATTCTAGATTCTCGAGAGTGGAATGGAGAGGGGTGGGGGGAGGGAAAAAAACAGATACCCGATTCTCATAATAATGCAATCCAGGTCCAGTCACCAGTAGACCATTCATACGAGGATGATTTTTTTTTTCTAGGTTTCCGTATTGCCGTTGCTGCTGTTTATCACCATCATCAATAATAATGATAATGGAATTTTCCGATTTCGTGGACTCCGGCTGGGACCCGAAATTCTTGAAGAATAATGATGATAACTAGAAGAATGGAAACAACAACTATTTTGGAATAATATTTATTTATTCGAAATAGTTTATTTATTAAATAAATAAGAATGAAATTACATTACCAACATCATTCGATTGGTAATCATCATTTTATCCCCACCCCCTTTCCTCCCCCTACCATCACCATTACCACTCATCCAAAACCCAAAATCCAAGGCCCTAGAAATCCAATACAATTTGATTGTAAATTAAATTCTTCACCAAGTGGATGAATTGAATCTTTGGGTTGTTTTATTAATAAATAATTCAGAAAACACGGAATTGGAAACCTTGGTTTGGTTGATGAATGTGATGGAGGAAACACCTTTGGAATAAATTTTAATCTTGGAAAAATCATGAATTCTTTAAGAAGCCGAAGCCAAAATTGAAACCGCTCTTGCCCAAATCATCCATTCATTTTCCTACTTGAAATGGTTGTTTTATAAATATTTTAAAATTTATTTAAAATAAATTCCCTAGGAGAATCCAACACACACACACACACACAGCCAGATTCAGTTTTTGGACAATAGCAAAGCATTCTGGAGTCGGTTCCAAGTCCCTGAAATCTAAAGATTCAGAAATCGGATCTCTCTGTTTGCTGTTGTTGTTCAACCGAAAAAGCTAGAAAAATAGATTCGGGAAGTTGATTTAAAATTTCGATTTCTTTGAGAGACATTTGACAACAACAACAGAAAAAAAACCCAGGCTATTGTTTGCCTTCCAGTGCCTTTTGCCATGATTTCATATTCATTCCATCAAATTTAAATTTTTTTTTTCAATTTCTATGAACGGCTCCGAGAACCCGAGAATTCATTCAGAAGAATTCATCCATTCTGATGAGATAAAAAAAAATGAATGAATAAATCTCTTCACAATGGATCCTGGGACCAGAGTTGCCAAAACCAGAGAACAACACTACTAAACAATTGGAACTTTTTTTTTTTGTTCTTGGAACTCACACAAACAGGCTCTTGGAACTTTCAATTGTCTATGACACTTTGGGTTCTGATCAAATCAGATCCAAAGTCGAACTAGGCCTGTGAAAAAATGAAGAAATAAGAACGTACGCAAAGTCTCTAGCCAAGAAGAGTTTGTTAATAATTGATCAACTTTCTTATTATTTAATAAATGTTTTTTTTTTTTTAGTGAAAAATAGGAACCGAGAAAAATCCCAATATTCTCGGTGTTTGGATCGTCGAGCGATTCAATTCTATAGAAAAAAACCAGAATTTCATTGTGAAAAAATAAGGCCCGACAGCCATTTCAAAATAATAAGAAAGAGAGAGAATTCGATCCAACAAGGATCCAAATTCACTTCCCGGGTTGGTTTCAAAGTTTGGCAAACTGGTTGTTCTTGTTTGCTCGTTTATCAGATTTTTCTACAAATATTCAATTTTTAAGTTTTTTTTTTTCAACAACAACAACAGTCAGGTAATCGAACAATGATTTAAACCAGAATTTTTTTTTTTTTTGTCGAGAAAATTCTGGTAAATTTTGGTTGAAAGGAACTCTTCTGGTGCGTGAAATTTCACATTATCACATTTTTCTGTTTGTTTGTCGAGAGAAAAAATTGATTTTTTCTTTTCTTTTCGAAAAAAAATTCAAGAATTTAATCGAAAATCCTTCCCCTGGATCCTCGAAACCGACACAACCGTAAATATCGAAGGGCCCTAGTAGAACAACATTGGCGGCATCCCAACCCAAACAGGCAACAGCAGTCACTTATTATATCCCATTGTCCCAAAGCACAAGAGATTGATTCATCATCAATCCATCTTGTAGAAAATATTCTTTTCAAATATTTTTTTTGAGGAGCCTAGGCAAGAATCCTGGCTAGGATCCTGTGAGAAGGAATCCTAATAATAATATTGTTGTAGTATATTATTATTATTATGAGTTAACAATGAATGAATGGAGATGATTCTTTGTCTAAAGTTTTTTTTTTCAAAAATAAATTCAATCAAAATTTTTTTCAATGAAAATAGAAGAATATTCTGGGAAAAAATAAATAATATAAAAAAAAGAATAATAGAATAAAATTAAATTTCTCTTATTTATTTATTAGATTTTTATTTAGAAAATATTAAAATAAATAAATTCAAAAAAAAACCTCTCGGAATAATTTTGGCAACCTAAAGTGCCCTAGTGAGAATCAGGGCTGGTTGAACTTTTATAAATTTAGGTTGTGCTTAATCGGTTGGTTGCTTGGTTGCTTGGCTGATTCGATTTCGAATCATAATCAATGATGACATATTCATAGAAAATCTAATTCAAATTTTAAAAGAAAATTTGAACATCTATTAAAAATCAATCGATTTTTTTTCGAGAAAATCTTCTGGAAAAAACAAAAAACGAAAGTTTCGGAATGATTTACTTGATAGTGGTGTTATCTCAAGTTATGGCAGAAATGTTTTCGAAGCTTTCGAACAAGAAAAAAATCGATTTGGAAACATAGGCCGGAGAAGACGAATAACGGGCGTTATTGAAACACACACAGCAAAGAAAAGATTTTTTTTTGGGAGCCTTGTTAACAGAAGATTGAAAAGGCAGGTAAACGATGTAGTTGGCAGCCAGGTAAAGCACCAGGTAAGCACCAGGAATAAGCTTATAGTTGGAGACACGCACTCAGGCACTCACACTTTGTTTCAAAAAAAAAAAATCGAATAAAATTGATATTCATTACTCATTCAAAGGGGAATTGTTTCTTCTTCTTCATGTTCATCAGTCAGTATTGTTTCACGAATCAAATAAACTAAATCACTTTTGGAACAGAAACCAACATAAAAAGTAGTCCCGGATTTCGGGTCCCGTGTGTTATCAATGGAGGCATATCAATCATGTTCGGTAATTAACATGTAACGCCATTCACACACACTCGTTTGCCATGTGTTTTTTGATTCGACACGTGACTAGTTTGAATAAAAAATTCTCATCAGGTATGTTTCAAGCAAAACCCGATATATCCATCTAGATGGTCAAGCTTAATACCGGACAGAAAATTAATTGATGAAGATCGATTGATTGATTAATCACTTTGATCAAGCAAATAAATCCCGATTACAAGGTGACTATTATTTTTGCTTGATTAACCGTTTTAGAGCAAATCGTTTTATTGCCAAAGAAAAAAAATCTAAAACTTTTTAATAAATATTCGATTGAAAACACACAAAAATAATTTATTAAATTTTGTTGTTGTTCCAATTGGAACAAATGGAACCCGACCGTACCGCTATTTTGGTCACAATCAATATGACACCAGTGGTTCTATCTTTTCCTTAGAAAACTTTTTTACTTGAAGAATTTTTAGCTCGTTTAGATTAGAAAAGAGAACGTAGAATAATACTTTAAACTAGCCATAAATAGCTAAAACTTTTAAGGAGCCAAAGAATCTGGTACCCTAAAGTATCCGAATCTCTAGGCATCCCATTTAGCAGAGATGATGCATTAATTGTAATAAATTATCAACCTTCACTCATTGACCCAATGAGAGAGAGAGAGAGAGAGAGAGAGACTGACAACCAGAATACCTACCCGGAATACCACTACTGTATAGTGTAAAAAATTTTGGAACCAAAAATTTTTTTCTGGAACAATCTCTGGATTGAACCAATTTGTTCAACAAAGCTCTTCTGTTTTTGGCATGATGTTTTTCTCTTTAAGCCCGGAGGGTTCCCGAAAGAAAAAAAAACGGTTAGTTGTTCCAAAATGATTTCATTGTTGTTCCAAGAATTTTGAAAAAAAATAATAATAAATAATTTGAGATCGGTTGACAAACAACCAGGTTTCGAGACAAATTCGAAACTTTTTTTTTGAGGTGTGCAATGTGGTGGGCACTCCACATATAGCGGCACCCCAATAACAACAACAAAAAAACATAGAAGCAATTGAATAAAAATTTATTTGTCGATCCAAACATGAAGAGTTCCATTTGGAACACAATTTTTTTTTCACTCCCCACCATCGATAGACGAAGCTTCACAAGAAAGAAAAAAAAAACGCACACTCAAGTTTTTTGGGGTTCGCAACAAAAAAAAAAAAGCAGGTTGTAAAAAAAAAGTGTTTTTTCCACTTTTTTTTCACACAATATGAAAAAAAATTTGTTCCAATTGGAACATGGCGCTAATAAGTAAAATTTTGAACCAATTTTAGTGAGCAAACCAGAGTTTTTTTTTGAAAAAAAAAACTGAAAAGAGATGAAGGTGAGAATGGAGGACACTAACAACTAATACCTGAGATGATTCAATTTTCAAGATTTCATTTTTTAGATGAAGATCTGTTCATCAAAGACGTATCAAGACGTACTAACGAACAGGCAAACCAATTGAAATGTAGATCTGGTTATCTGTGTTACTGAGAATACTCATTGAGAATTAATTCTAAATAAGAAAAAAAAAATTTGTTGAATTCTCTATATAGAATTTCCACTTTTTCCCCTCCATCTTATTCCTCTCTTTGTTTGGATCGATATATCGATCGACCGATATTTGTTGAGAACGGGAAAAGCCGAGAGAAAGAGAGAGAAAAGTACCCGAAAGTACTGAGTGCAACTGAAACCCAAAAGAGAGTTTTATCGATTTTTTCTGGCTCGGTAGTTTCGGGTAATTTTGTTTCGTTTGGTTGTTCCACGTCGAAGGTTTTTTCTTTTTTCTTCTCGTTTTCGACTCACCGTGATATGGATCGTGAGATCAACCGAGTCGAACAACCTCCGAACGACCACACCACCACCATAGCACCATAGCACTAGGAAATTTTTTTTCAATGAAAATTAACGATACCCAGCCAAGCAACCAGGCAGGCAGTTAGTAAACAACCAAACCAAACCAAAGTGTTTTTGTGAGATTTTTTTCCACAAGCTTCATTGTTTTCACATTGAAAATAATAAATTTTCATAATGAAATCATAATGTTGAAAAAAAAATATTGAGAAATATGTCCTAGAATGGAGAGAAACTTTCACAACTACCAGGACAGAGAAATAAATAAAACTCATGCAGATTAATCATCATCAAAAAACAGTATGGAAATATTTTTATATATATATATCGCTTAGATACCAAAAGAAGAAAACAAAAATCTTAATCTAAAACTAAAATTCAAAGCATTTGGTAGCAAAAAAAAAAATCCAAAGTTCCTTGGGTTTTTCTGGTTTCTTTGAATTTGAATCTAGGTACAATCAGAGAAAATCTCGAACGATTGAAAACAGTTTCTCCATATCAATAAATCATTGGAAAGACAATGTCGAAATAGTTTTGGTTAGAGTAGAATTGGGGTTCAACAGTCTCAACGATTGATTGGCAAAGTTTTGGCTAGAATTGGCTAATTTTTTTTTTTTCAGAAACTTTCGAGCTGTTTTTGAGGAAAATTTCGAATTCTGATGGTGAATTTGGTTGGTGATGGAAACCAAAATTAATTAAACAGAAAGAATTGGGTTTTAATTAAAATCCAGTTCTGTGGGAATAAAAAAAGAAACCATTTTTATTAATAAGACTAACAAATGGAACAGAACAAAATATTCAGTTTGATGCAATAAATCGAATGAATTTCCTTAAATAAATTTTGTTTTCCTAGCTAGAGTTGTTAGATATTTATTTGAAAATTATTCAAATTTCTAGCCAAAGCTTCGAGATTGGATTTCCTCAGAAAACTCATCAACGGTGATGGATTGACTTGAGATTTTATTTTATTTTTTTTTTTGTTCTACTCCTTGGCCCTATTCCGCGATTGATGGTCAGAGAGGTTTTTTTTTTTTTGTCAAAATTAATACAAGACCCAATTTTTTTTCTCTCAGTACATTAATTTCGAAACAAACAGATTCATACCCGGTTGATAACCGAAAGAAGGAACAAGAAGAATTCATTGGAATGAACAGCCAGTCAAACAACCAACCAAACAACCAGAAAAAATGAAATTTTTCAAAAATTAAAATTCATTTTATTTCATTTTTTGTTTTGTAAAATATTTTTGGAACACCTCGGTTCCCAGAGTGTTCCAAAACAAAGAGAGAGATAATTCCTGGATACCGAAAGAACCAGGAGAGAGAGAGAGAATTTAAATGAATTATTCACTTCTCTTGTTGTTGTTATGAAATTTAATGAATCAAACAACAAACCAAAGTTTTTCTGCTCCAATTTTTTTTTTACATCCCTAAATTCCGTTAATTCCCAAAATGATAAATTGAATTTCGAGAAATAATGAAAATTTTTCAACAGAAAACTCTCTCCCCCAATTTTTTCCCTTTCCAAATTCAAAAATGACGTTAAAGTTTTTTTTTATAGAGGGGAAAGAGAAGATGGTTGGGGGGGGGGAAGGAACAAAAGCGGATTTCAAAATCTACCTAACAAGAAGATGAGAAGAAAAAAAAAATTTAAATCAATAAATGGGTATAAAAAAAAAATTGGTAATAAGCTTTCCATAATAGACGTAACTGAATTTTGAAAGAATTAAATTCGGCAGGATTTTTTTTTAAGTCAGATTAAAGTCGTTTGTTTGTTTGAAATAATTTGGTTATTACTGGTACAGGAATGGTCCCAAAAAAAAAAAAACACTAATTTGACATACATTTGGTTTGTTTACCATAAGTCAAACAAATCACAAACTCCTATAGGAGAACATTCTAGAACAATTTTGGTTTCAGAATTGTTCCAGGAATTTTTTTCAAAAAATTATTGAAACTCAGTTTATTTTTTTCTAAATGGTAATGATGTTTGTTTTTAGAGGAGAGTTCACAAACAACGAACAAGTTGATGAAGTTTTTTCGATGCAAATCAACCAGAGAACCAAAAAAAAAAAAACATTGGATTCACCTAGAGAATCAATTAAATTTAATTTCGTTTTAGTTTGAATTCAGTTCAGGCGGGAGAGAAAAAAACCCGGAGACCTATGGAAATACCCAAGTTGACTTTCCTCCCCACCGGCAATAGGAACAAATCAAACAAACTTCCTCCCCCCTCCCTAAAAAAAAAAGAATAACAAAACTATTAGATCAAAGAGTTTTTGGTTTGTGTTTTGAGCAGTGTTCCAATTGAAACTAATTTCAAATTGAATGTGAGTGTGTGTGTACCCAAAAACCTGGAGAAGCATTTAACACATTTTCGGCATTAATGGATGCAATGGGCTTTTTTCTCCTTGATAAAAACAAATTTTTCCCTAATGTCAAAACATGGAAATAAATTTGATTTGAATGAACAGAAAAGAGAGAAAATTTTTTTATGATTTTCTCACTCTGATCCAGAAACAAGGGACAGAAATTTGCATTTTATTATTATTGAAGAAGAAAAAAAAAAGTTCTAGCATGACTTGGTTTTTCCAGGTTGCTGGGGGTTTGGTTGACAGGAGGGGAAGAACATCTTGGAACATATTGGAACATACTGGAACAACTATATTAATTTTGATTCAATTATTATTTGAAAGAGACAAAACAAGAAGTTTTTTTTTTCTTTGTTGGAAATCTTCGATCAAGATTTTGAGTCTATAAACCGAAAATTCCATTCAATTACTTGTGCCAAGGATTCTTTTTTAAGAAAAACATTGAATACAATATATACGGTAAAAAAAAGTAAAGAAACGGTATTACAGTTTCACTACCCGAAAAGTAGAAAATTATCTTCCACTTTATTTATTTATTTTTTTGGAGCTTTTACATTTTTAATGTTCCACTTCGTTCCATCATCATGTTCTCTCTCTAAAAAACTAGAATCTAGAATCTTCTAATAAAAAATATAAAGGAGAAAGGAAAATTGAGCCAATAAGCGAATGAGAGGGCCCTAGAAAAGCTTCCATCATCATTATTTAAATTGGGTACGTTAAGCAGGTCCCACCAACCAACAACCCAACGAACAAGAAGATTGATTCTGGAACTAATATAAAGATTCTTTAATTTTTTTTATATTATAAATGACAACCACCACCTAAAAAAATAACCAAGACCAAAGACCAATGAAAGATGGAAGAGAAAAAAATTCAAATTTACTTTCTTGAAAATAGAAAAAAAGGCTAATCAAATTAAAATAACGAGAAAATAAATAAATAATTATTACAAAAAATAACTAAACTAAAGAGAAATAGAAAACTCTACTTTAATTTGAAACCTGAAGACCTGAATACCTCTGGTACCCGAAGCCCAGAGTTTTTTCAAAGAAATTCGAGATGAATACCCGAAATGGGAGAAAAAATTAATAGAATTTCTTTTTCTTCCAAATTTTGAACCAGATTTTAATTAAGCAACAACCGAGTCGTTTACTTATAATAGTCCTCATCATTATCATCATTATGATAATCTAGTAACTTGAAGAATCTTTTCGAACATTATTTTCTCATGAAAAAAAAAAAAAAAAAACAAACGGGCCTAGATTCGAGAACCGAGGGATCGTATGAAATGGCAAGTTAAATTAAATAATAATGTTCGGGTGTGCAACAACGTGTGTGCCTACCTAGTGCACCGTACTATCAGCTTTCCCACATTATTAGCCAGAATATAAAAATAAAAATTGGCTGCTTCTAACATGATGGCAAAATCGTTCAAAACTATTCAGCTACCAAAATTTCTTTGGATCCTTTGCAAAGAGAAAGAAGCTAAACCAGATTTCAATAGAGTTTCCATCAACTGAAAGAATTTGGAACAGAACAGAAGAAGAAAAAAAAATGGAACACAAGAATGGATGTTTTTAGAGAGAAGAATATTGAATTTGAATTTGTTTTTTTTTGGCCCAAAGAGAGGTGATGATTGAAAAGTTTTTACCCATCAATATTCGAACATAATATTCATATTTCATATCTCTTCAATATTACCTTTGAATATTGACTTTTCTTAAAGAGAAAAAAAAGGTAACGAACAAACGAACGAACCTGAATAAACAACTAGGTCTCTCTCTCTCTCTCTGGTTCAGGTTCAGGTTGACAAGCGAAATTCAATATCAAATTTTTTGTTTGGTTAGATGTTTGTTTAGCAGTGTGAAATTTCAGAAATGGAAAAAAAAGTCAATTTAAAAAATCTCTCTCTCTCTTTCTTTCTAGGGAAATCTTTGTGCTTGTGTTCCAAGAGTTCCAACAACAACAACACAGCAGCAGCCGGGACTTTTTTAATTTAAATCTAAAATTAATCAATTTTGATTTGGTTAAAGTAAATAAATAATCGATTCGAAATAATATCAAAAGTGTCTAATCTCTTTAAAAATTTTGAATAAATCTTCAAAACCGAAATCTTCCACCCGATTCGTTGGAAAACTCCAGAAAGTTTCCAGGAAATTTCCCAGCTCAAAATCTTTTTTTTTTAAATAAAAACCTGCGTCGTTTTGAGGAACCCGAGAGGTATTATTATTAATCATCACACCATTTCTTCTTGGACATATTGGATATCAAATATACCTAGCCCAAGAACTTGTCGGACCTTTGATCGGTTTTTTTTTTCTGATAGAAACATTATTGATGGTTCTCAACTCACCAAAAATTATTAATTTGAAAAAAAAGATTGAACTGAAGAGTTTGTTTGAGAAAAAAAAAACAATTTCTTAAAATTAAAAAACGTGTCAAAATGATCGAGAAGATCTGTTTCAATTTTTTTTATTAAATAAAAAAATCTCTTCTTGATTTAGTTTCAATCTACAAATGATTGGTGATCGAATAGAACGAAAAGATTAGAAACATTGTTTGTGAACAGAACACGACAATAGATAATAATTGAATTTTTTTTTCTGTTCCTGTTTCTGGCCCTAGCTCAATCGATGATGAATTAATCTTGAAAAGATCGATTGAACCAGGTTTCTGTTATCCGTTTTTTTTACAAAACAAAAGAATGGAAAATTTTTTTAAATTTAATTTAATTTTTTCTATTTTGTTGTTGCTTCCATTCACTGAAAGTGATGAGAATTGTAACAAATGTGCTAGCTTTGTAAGAAAAAATATTTTCCAAAGCATCTCTCCCCATAGTTAGAAGAACACCGGGATATATTGTCCCGATCTGGTACGGAACGGTTATCATCATCATCTTAAAGCAAATCATTCAAATCTAGCAGAGTTTTGTTTTTACGGGATTTTCTTTGAAAGAAAAAAACTCCATTAATCTTAAAAATTTTCAAATTTAAATTCGAAAATGTTTTTGCCAACAATTACCGAGCCCAGAGAGAAAAAAAAATCATCAATTATAAAGTTTATTGTTTTGTTTTGGAACACTCTGTATATTTTTTGATAGAACAATACATTTTAATTAACACGTCAAGAGACACGTCATTTGTTTCTTTCAAGAATTTCATTTTTTTTTTCTGCCTAAAAGTCGGCTTCACTGCAATAATTTTTTTTGAATGCAAGTTTTTTACAAGTACAGTAGAGCAGTCACTGTTCATTGTCATTAAAAAGAAACAAAGTGTTTCACTTCTAAAAAAAAAAACTAATTTTAGGATATTTCTGAATGAGAATCCTGAAACCGAACCAGAATCCTGAAACCTGAATCTCTCTCTAAAAAAAACACATCGCAATAACAACAATCAACAACCAAAAAACCAAGAGAGATCTTTTATTTAAATGTTTTTTTTAGTTTGGTGGCTTGGCGGTTTTAAAACCAATGTGGAAACAACCCGAAAAAAAAAAACGAGTAATAGAAAAACTTTTAAGCCAAAATTAAATTTGTTGTCGTTCATAAGTTTAATTCAAACAATTTTTTTTTTGTTCCAACTTAAACGTTGCTCTAGAAATATTTTCAAAGTTGTAGAATGTACTCGAATGTTGTAATAAATGAAATTAATTGATGATTAAGTTTTATTACCAATAAAATTTCTTAAATAAATTTCAGGGCTTTCTCACATTAGAATAGAGATTCTCAATGTCTCATAAATGATTCCAACTTTTTTTTTTAACAAAAAAACATTGTTCCAACACACATTGTACTCGGCAGTGTGTTCCAACACAACAACAACAAAAAAGATTTGATTCAAATTGAAAAAACTATTTTTTTTGAAAAGTTTTCATTTTTTTAATTTAAAGTTTTTCTTTTTTGAAGAACAACTTCAAACACTTTCTATATTACCGTTATGTGTGTGTGTGTGTGTGTTGAATGAAAAAATAATAATATTCAAATAATGATGATAAATTCTCTCTTACTATGTGTACTTTCTCATTGTAAATTTATATTTTAGGCTTTTTATTCGGGAAATTATTCTCTCACTCCATACTACATGCATACCTTGGTTTTTTAGATAGAGTTTGTGTTTTTTCTTTGACATGTATCATAATAGAGAAAAAAAAACATACAATGAGAACAATACAAATGAAATGAATAGAGAAAGATAATATGAATGACACATTCCTACCATGCCGATGATTTGCCAACCCAAAAAAAAAAGAACCGAACCAGTTTTGTTTTTCTCCCAAGCAAATTTTTTGTAAATTTAAATTTGAATAAATTGTTTTTTCTCCCGTTGTTGAGTTGAGTTGAGTTGGGGAATGATGCGAACACACTAACACCATTCACCTTATTAATATTATTGCTGTTGTCGTCGTCGTTGCTGTTGAATTGTCTTTGTAGGTGAATTATTATTTCGTTTTTTTTTTTGAAAATTTTCGGAACAAAAATTTGGAACAAAAAATCTGTCTTGTTTAATAATAGTAATAATTCAACATTGGGTTGTGACACACACACACACACAACTCAATTGACATTTGATAAACAAACAAGCAAAGTTTGAGAATAATAAAAAAACAGTTTGTTTAGTCGTAAAATGAATTTGAAATTAATTTCGTTTTTGTTTCGTTTCATTTCTTTGGCTCTTGCCTCACTTTGATTTTCGTTCAAAATTGAAAATGAAATTTAAATATTGACTCAATGAGCACATAAACACAAACACACACTAACACAAACACAAACAATATTACACGAATTTTTTTTTCTTCTGGTAAACACATTTCCCATGGACAAGAAAACAAGAAAAACATTTATATCCAAAAATAGAAAATAATTCTTGAACGGGGTATTTCATCATTTTCATAAATAAATTACGTTACTTTGAAAACCATTGTTTGATCATCACCATCATCATCAAGTGATGAACAACTAAAAAAATTAACCATCGATAATGCAATATCGAATAGTTTTCAGCTTTTTCTGTTTGGTTTTTTTTGGCGATTTTTGAAACAATGAAAAACAAGCTGTCTCTTTTCTCTGGAATTCATCATGAATTAATAAATATGCCCGATCCATGAAACTAAAACCATGAAGGATGAGTTTTCATTGGTTAAGATTTGAATTTTTTTTAAAAAAACAACTTTTCAACAAAAATTCTGAAGAAAACTTTTAGCCAAAAGACACAAGTTTGAGCCCTGAATCAGCTCGGTTATTATTATTGGTAGCAAACAAAAAAAAGCATTTCTACGGAAATTTGTGCCAAAATTTGTTTTCCGTTCCAGGGAAAAAAATAATTGTTTTGTTTTTATTAAAAATTCCATGTCATTTCTTAAAAAGAAGAGAAAAAACAATTGGAAGCCTTCCAAATCATCGTAAAGATTGGTAGCTAATCGGGATCTAGTGAAATCAATTTTTCAAAAACTTATTTCAAACTCCATCTAGTGTTTGATTCACAAAAATTATCTGGATCAAGAAATAAATTTATTTATAATAGAAAACAGACAAAGAATTGATGGGAAAAACGGAAAGCTTTTCAAGACTATGGAAACTTTCCATCAAACCGAAATGCTTTTTCATTTCTGATCTGCAATGCGTTGTATTTTTGAGTGGGTTTGAATAGCAAAATAAATTGACCACAAAAATACTTTCGAAATATCCGATAAATAAAATTCGTTGATCAGAACAATTATCTTCGAAAAATGGCGAAAGAATTCAATAAAATTTCAATGTACAAGAATAATTTTCAGACAAAACTTTCACGAAGTTGTATTGACTTTGTAGGCGTAAAACAATTCCAACGGTCGATTAACGGTCCAATAGTGTTCATTGATCTGCGCCAGGGTTTGTGACCCTTGTAGTGGATTGTACTGGCCTGGACCACCGGCAATATACATGGTGAATGGAAATGTTGAATGATTTTCTTTAGAATCCTCATTGTTGTTGTTGTTATTTGAATTTTGATGATTATTATTTTGATAATGATCGAGCGTCGTCGAACTAGCTGTCGCCGATGATGGTTCATTAACTTCGGATGATTCGAAATTGTATCTAATTCCTAAATACTTGGCGATATGATTGATGGTCGCCGTTGTGGTTGTTTTTATAAAACGCGTCTGATTCAACGATGGATCCTGAAAACACAGAAAATGAATAACTTGAAAATAATAATAATAACTAACTTTTCGATCAACTTGTGGTAAAGGTTTGACAATTAATTCGATTTCAGGAACGTTGTTATCATGAAACGTTGGCCCCGAATCTCCATTGTTGAGGTTGTTGACATTGTTAGATCCATTGAACCCTTCACTCGATGAGTTTTTCATTTTTTTGAATAAATCTAGTGAAAAAATTTTTTAAAATGCTTTTAGCTCAACTAACAGGTGAATATTAAAAAAATCTTACCATTTTCATCGTTAACATTCGATTTACGATTTCGGCTGTTACGATTCATCGCTTGCATTCGAAGCGTTTCTTCAATATTATGGGCAAAATGCCGATTGACACTGTTCATCACGCGTTCCTGTTGAGCATCATACTCATCTCGATTCGGATAAATTTTTGAGATCAACATATCAAAATTGGGATCGGCACGTAGCGAACGTTTCGAGATCAGCTTTTTACGACAAGTGGGACATTCTTTGTTGCCGCTTCGCAACGCCGTTATTATGCATTCTTGGCAAAACCGATGCAAACACTCTTTGGTTGTCATCGTATTTTTCAACAAATCCAAACAAATCGGACACATCAATTCGGAATGCAGGCTACGTGGACTGACGGCAATCTCCGAATGATCGGTGATCACCTCTTGTGGTTGCCGATGCAATTCATATGGGCTAAGCTCCCATGTTTTACCACCAAAATTGTTGACAGCCGAATCATTCTGCGCCATTAGAATTGTTTTAAATTAATTTTTTTGTCTGTTTGAAAATTAATTAAAAACAAAACCCTCAAATCGGTTAATCAGAAAACGAAATTCAGATGATTAAAAAAAAAATAAACAAACACAATGTCTATGCTCAGCGGTTGTTTGTGTTGTAGAGTGTGTGTGTGGCGCTAAAGTAGAAAAACGAACAAAACTATCAGCTCGTTCAAAAACATCGTTTCAAAACTTTCAAAAACATTCAAAAATTTTAATTAATTATTTTTTTTAATCAATAAAATTATTTTATTTTTATATTTTTTGAATAATTTAAAAACAAAAACAATTTTTTAAAATAATTTTTTAACAAAAATTGACAATAACTTTGATACACCATTTTGTGGATGACTCTGTTGTGATTGTTGATCATTTGGTTTTGGGAGTTGGTTTTACACTTTTCAATGAGTTGATCTCTGCTGTCACTACAAAAAAAATTGTTTGGGTTTTTTTTTTCATTAACAATAAATCAAAAATCAGTATTGGCTAACTAAGCTAACAGCGACATAATGTTTTAGATAGATTGGCATCCTCTCTTTTTTGCCTGGAAATCCGATAGTTGACGCTAGAAAGATTGTCAATTGTTTTTAAAGCTGTTCGATGAAATTTGAGTCAAGTAAGTTGGGATTTTTCTTTTTTTGTTATTGAAATTTTTCTTATTTGTAGAAATGGTTATGGAAATGAACATTTCTGAAATGAGCAAGCAACAAGCTTCGTTAGTTTCGTCTAATGGTGTTAATCCCCCCAACAGCAACATGAATCATTCAAATCTTGATGAGTTGTGTTTGTTGTTGAGGAGTGAGATACCTGAATCAAGGCAAACATTGTTGGATACACAATCGAATTTGGAAAAAGTGGCCGATTATTGTGCCACCGCTTATCTAGAATCGAATAACAAACAAGCATCGTTCGAAAATACTAAAAACTACACCACTCATTCATTGGCCTCGGTGGCTTATCAAATCAACACTCTGGCATTCAACATTTTACATATGCTCGATTTGCAAACGAATCAAATTTCTGAAATGGAATCACAACTCAATTATATTGGCCAGAAATATCAATTTCATCAAGAAAAGGTTGCTCGACGTAAAATTGCATTGCTGACATCAGCCAAAACCAATGCTCGTCAGCCGAAAGTGTTGATTCCGGCCAATCATGAAAAACAAGCCAAATACATTCGAAAACCGATAGATTATTCCCTTTTAGACGATATTGGTCATGGTGTCAAAATTAGTCCACTCAATCAATCTTTTCGTACGCCTTCGAATAATATGATGTCTAATTCGATGATTGGAGGTCGAATGAGTGGTATTCAAACATTGGGGCCAAAATCATCTATGGCATCCTTGCAACAGCATTATTATAACACTTTGGGTGGTGCGGGAGGACCAGCTCCAACCACTAAACCACCAACACCACCTCAAGTTATTCGATCTGGATTTGGAACTTTGTCTCGTTCATCTGCTCAAAACAAAGAATACCGATCATTGGTGGCTCCACCGATTGCACCACCTCAAGTGCCAAAAAATTATGAACCCAACTATGCCATGGGTCATCCTAGAAGCACAATTGGTGTCCAACGGCAACCAAGTATCAGCAGTAATAGCAGTGGTGGTCATTACTCGCAACATCCCCATCAAATGGCTACGTCTCATTATCAGCCAGGCATGTCATCGGTGAATACAAATCAATACAAGACGACCTCGTCAATCATTTCTCAACATCATCCTGGTTCAATGCAATCTGACCAAATGAAATCTAATCAATCACCGCCACCACCTCCTTCTTTGGACAATTTCAACCATACGCAATCGTTGCCTGAGCCTCCAACTAATCATATGTCAACGAATTTTGATGGACGAAACATAACTGGTCAGTCTTTGTTTTTCTCAATATTAATATTTTCTAATTGAAATTTCAATTTAAGCCTCACCTCCATTGCCACCTCCTCCCCCAATGATGGACAATCATCATCAAGATCATTCATCCCAACAATCGGCGCATTTAATAAACAACAATGTTTATGGAACGGCAACCAATCGGCATCACGAAAACTTACCAGATTGGGTTCCTGCTAACTACTTAGAGAAAGGTTTGTCCCCAAAATACTTCCATCAATTTCAATAAAAGTTTTCCAAATTTTTAGTGGTTGCTTTCTACGATTACGTAGCCGATAAAGATGATGAACTGACTTTTCAAGAAAACTCCATCATCTATGTCACGAGTAAAAACGATGATGGTTGGTATGAGGGCGTGATGAATGGTGTTCTCGGATTATTCCCTGGTAAGTCTTCACTTTTAATCTAAAAAGTTTTGATTAAATAAATTTCTTAATCAAAGGAAATTATGTCAAACCTTGTAATTGAAAAAAAAATCGCTCATTTCAATTCAATCGAGTGTCTTCTAATTGGAAACTTAGTTAATTTTGGTAAACAATTTTTTTGTAATTTTTTTTTCTAAAATGGAAATTCTTTTAAATAAATTTTGGATAATTTGAAAAAAAAAAAAATTCTTGTGTAACGGTATTTTTGACGAATCAAAAAAAAAAGAAAAATTTTTTTCACGCAAACTCAGTGAATGTGAGAGATTTGCGCGCGCACCTTACTTTACACCTACACTGTGTGTTTGTTGAACCACCGACCAGTCAAACAACAAAAATAATTTCCTCCTCCTCCTCCTCTTTTTCTTCTTCTTTCACCAAACCATCGTTTGGCATCACCACCACAACAACACCACACCATCGATTGTTGTCCACACTCACACACACCCGACCATCACCACTACTCGACTTTGTGTGCGATTATTCACGTCGCGTCATTCCGTTTTTTTCTTCTATTTTTTTTTTATTAATCATTTGTTTTTGTTTTGTATATTTTTTTTTGGTTGGTGTTGCAAATTTTGGCTCAAATTTTGTTTCGGGATTCAAGCAGAGAAAAATAACACTGATCCATCATCTGATCGGTTTTCATTGAGAAAATAAGATTGTAGAACACACACAAACAGGACAAGAATATTCTTTTAAAAATAATGTCGATAAGAAACGATTCAGGATTGGTTTCACCAACACACCGACTCCATAAATTCCATTAGACATGATTGGTGTGTTTGTTGTTTGATTTACGATTTTTGGTTTATTTTTTGTGTTTCATCATCATTCAGTGTCCAACAAGAGATTCTCTTCTATAAAAACCAACCTTGACTCTTGATCTGACATCATTCAATTTGTTGAATTTGAGTTTTTTTCTTGATCCTAATAAAAAAAACGATGTTTTTTCATCAATCAACCAAATCTTTAAATAGAAATTGTTTGGAAATCTTCTAAAAAAAAATTTTAAAATAGAATGTTTTTTCAAATTATTTTCTCTGTTATTGTTGTGGTCAAGTTGAACTTTTTGTTTTGAATTTTTATTTTTTTGATATTAAAAATTCTTTTTCGATAAATTTGTCACTTTCAAACAATTTGTCTTGTTTGAACAACATTTCACAATAGCAACATGGCTGAAGTAAGTTGAGAAAAATTTTTAAAAGAAAAATATTTAACAGTTCTCATTTTTTTTCAACAAGCCCACTGCTGTTGAATCAAATTCTGGTGAGTTTTGTCTCGATTTTTTTAATAGTTTTTATTTGTAAAATGAAATTCTAATTCAAGGTGGAGATAGTGAT
Source organism: Octodonta nipae (assembly GCA_034190945.1). NCBI lineage: Eukaryota > Metazoa > Arthropoda > Insecta > Coleoptera > Chrysomelidae > Octodonta > Octodonta nipae. The sequence goes on from JAVLUE010000174.1 coordinate 35,744, forward strand.
CAAGATTTTGATCCATCAGCCGAAATGTTGGTCCACGATTTTGATGATGAGCATACGTTGGATGAGGAAGAATCGTTGGTTGATGAGCTGACTGATAAAAACGAAATCGATGAGCTGACTAAAGTATGTATTCAAAATATTCTTTTTAAGCATTTAGTTTTACTAATTTGACATCACAAAACTAGGACCAAGATATACCGATTGAGGAGCTATTAGCCATGTACGGGTACAATCATAAATCAAATAAAACAGAAAATTACAAACAGCAGCCAAATTCAGACAATTCGAATGTTGCTCAAGAGTTTTCATCAGATTCAAATTCGAATAATTCCACATCGAATAATACGGCGACTAGTCAGCATCAATCATCATCTGGTATTGTTGGTGGTAGTCAACAATATAATCAGGCGTCCGATGATTTCTCCTCAAACGATGACGATTCTGATGAAGAGTTCTCAATCAATGAAGATGAATGGCGTCGAACGATACAGGTCGGATCAGACTATCAAGCCCAAATACCTGAGGGGTTGAAACATTATGATGAACGTGTTTATCGTCAAGTCGACGAGAACGATGCCATTTTATGGCGGCCGATGCCAAAAGTCGATATTAAAAAAATTGATGATTTTCTTTTGGAATATGCCAAAGCTTCGTTGCCTGATGATGACGATTTTGATGATTTTGTTTTGCCATCGGGATCACATATCAAAGATGATGAACAGGCATTATTCACGTTGTTCCAGTGTAAATACGATTTTTCTCATGCCCTGAGGTTACATGATGTTGATCGAGAGCCAAAAGCTCCACTATCCGAACCAATGACTCCCTGGTCTGAGGAAGAATGTCGAGCCTTTGAAAGTGGCCTTCGTTTGTTTGGGAAAGATTTCTTCCAAATCAAACATACGCGCATTCCGACACGATCGGTTGGCGAAGTGATTTCTTTCTACTATTTGTGGAAAAAAACTGAGAGGCACGATATTTTTGCCAACAAATATCGACTCGAAAAGAAGAAATATTCACTTCATCCTGGAACGACGTTAGTTATTCAATTTTTATTCAACAAATTTTTAAAATTATTTTCAGAGATTATATGGATCGTTTCTTAGACGAACAAGAAACAATGTCGATGCAGCAACAAAACAACATGATGTCTTCGACGATGACCAGTAATCTTCAACAATCCAACAATTCTCAGAATACAACGACCAATAATAATAGTAATAATCACCATATGAACCTCAATCCGAACACCAATCAACGTCAATTATCATCGACACGAAGTCTTGGATCATCATTATCATCGATAGATTCTTATCATCATTCTCAACAACATAATGCAGCGATTTCTATCAGCGGTCACAACAATAATACCACCAATAATAATAATACGAGAACAATCAATGTGACGACTACTAACGAACCGCAAACAATTCTGATCAATGATTCTGATTTTGTTATCTCCAATGGTAATCCACTAACTAGGTTTTGTTTTTTTTTTCAATTTTTTTTCTTGTTTAAGATGATAAACAGCAATCAGTTGTTGTTTGTTCTGGTTCAAATAAGACTTCCTATTATGGAAACTCAACTGTGTCTAGTGGTGGTGGTGGGAGCAGCAGTTCTACTCAATCGTCGTCTTCCTCTCCTAATACGACTACGATTGTTGTGGGTAAGAATCCGGTCGTCATTGATGGTACCTGGGTTTCTTCATCCTCTTCTTCAAACACCAATAATTCATCATCCTTATCATCTTCAGCGTTGTCATCAACAAACAACACACCATCCGTTTCGATATACAAACTCCCCTCCACCAACAATACTTCATCGTCGTTCAATCGTTGATCCGATTTTTTTTCTCTCTCTCTCTCTCTCTCTCTCCTACTTTTTCATTGTCTTTACCGAAGAAATTCTTGATGATCATCGCTTGGTTCGCTGTAATTATTCGTGAAAGTTAAACTCTATTGAAGTGTATTTTTGTTGTTCTATTCTGTTGGGACTTTAAAAAAACAACTTTTAAAAAGTTTGTTTTCTCATGAAATGATATGTGTCCACTGATCAAACAATCTCCAAGTATGGAATGATTTTGAAATGATTACAGCTATAGGCATGCACACCATAATTTTTTTTTTTGATTAGTATTAATTGTACCAAGTGCATCAAATTTTCTTTCAGGAAAAGTGTTTTGAATTTTTTTTTTTTTCTAAAATTTTATTTTGATTTCATCTTTATATATTACATTTTATTTATATTTTATTTTTTTTTCTTCTTTCTTAAATTAATTATTGTATCAACACTCAAAGAAAGAGAGAGAAGATTCATCAAATCATTGAATCGGTTCAACCAACCAAATGAACTGACTGACACAATTTTTCCCACATTCACCCATTTACCATGAACAGAGAATTTCTTAAATCCATCATCTTTAATGAAACCGTGTTTTTTTTTCTCATCTTTGGAAAGGAATTTTCATTTGTAAAAAACAAATTTTAATAAACTTATTTTGTGATCTATCTATAAAAAAAAATTGGCAAATATTCTTGGGCAACTTTTTTTGAAACCATTCCGGAACTATTGGGATCGTTTCAGCCTCGAAACCAGTATGTTTGTTTCAACAACAAGGCAATTCAATTTTGCTCAGTCAATTTAAAAACAACAAAACAGAAAAAAACATTAATGTTACCAAGAAAAATTGAATCATAGTTTTGTTATAAAAAAAACAAGCGTAACGTCTTATTTGAAGGGCTTCAGTTTAGCTTATTGTTCTCTTCTCTACAAATTGTGTGTCGTCTGTGTGTTGTGTTCTGAGTGTGTGTGTGTATTGCGTCGAGCATCAAAACTTTTTCTCATTATTTTGATTTAACTTTTTCTTCTAATACTTTCGAAATTTCTTTTCTAGTTCCGTTCAGCTCGTTATTTATATTTTCGTTTCCCTCCCCTCAAAAAATTGATCCAGAAATGGATTCCTATCAATCAATCACCAATTCTTTGCTTTCTCAAGCCGTTCAAATGATGGGCTTGATCGAAGTGAAACGAACAAGAAATCGGTTATTACTGCAGCAACAACAACAAAACCAAAAACGACCAGACCAAATCATTACGATAATGAGTTCATCTAGCAGCGAAGATGAAGAAGATCCAAGACAATGTACCATCTGTCTGGAATCGATTAATCAGTCAAAATCGAAACTTTTGCCTTGTATGCATCAGTTTTGCCAAACCTGTTTGTTTCAATGGATCAATGTAAAACTGTTCTGTCCCGTTTGTAGGCAGCGTTTCGATAAGATTTTATTCAAACAAAATTCATCATCAACTTTGTCTTCGTCGCAATACGATGAAGTTTTGATCCAAGCTAATCAAATTAATACACATAACAAGGATTTTCTCTATCGAAACCCCATCATCATGCGCGTGGCTGTGAACTTTTTGTACACATATTTGATGAATCACAATTTTCCAAAGATAAATACTAATAATACTATTGAAGCAACTTCATCATCAGCGAATAATGATATCAGTCCGTTAATCGATGTTGGTATCGTGAAGAAAGCTCTCAACGATTCGTGTAGCTCTCGTATTCAAGTCATATTATTCCGTTGTCTGATTTATCGTTATAATTTATTGTTCCACCGTAACGAGTTTGAACCATATCGCGATGTATCGTTATCGTTTTTGAGAGAAAATCCTAGCACCACTCATCGATTGTTGGATTTCATCAAATATGAACTGGAAAACTTACAGCTTTATTACAATTTTACAGTGGATGATAGTCTTTATCAAGACGTCGAACGTTTACTCAACACTTTTGATTTGACTTCAAGCGAGTTCCGTTGCCGGTTGCAAAAATTGTTGAAAACATATTGTAAGACTCAATTCAACAATGGCAGCACCAACAATAAGAATCCGGAAGATTTTTCATTCAAGTTTTATTTGGAGCTTTGTCAGTTTGCTCGTGGATTGTATCAAACAGCACACGATTATATTCTCAGTTCTTGTTTTGTTTTTACTCCGAAAAGTCCCAATTCAGCCGAAGTAATAAACTTGACTGAATCGGATTCAGGTTTTGAAGTGATCGAAGGTCAGTTGAGTTTTTTTATTCAAGCCACGATAATAGTGTTTTATTTTAAAGTAAAATCACCAAACAATAATCAAGGTCAATCGGTGGCTCCGGGACCAAGTGACCATTTCTCCGCATCATCAATGTTGCCAAATATAAGAAACAAACGAAAACTGCCGCAAAAACAAGAGCGGGTAAAAAAAACGAAAATCCTCTACACCAAACGGCAAATCCGTGAAATGAGACGAATCATACGTAAGGCTTCAACTTCGGAATATTTTTCACAAAAATTGTTGATCGAAATCAAGAAAAAATTTTATAAATTCGAAACAATATTGAACGAAAAGTGTTTCGATCATTTAGCCGATTATTTCAAAAGTATTTTGCTCAATTCCAAATTGAAAAAAGGCAAGAACGGCGGCGTTGGTGGTAAAGTTAGAAGCAAGGGTGCCGCTCTCACATTTGGCCAAATGACACGTCGTTTGAATCACAATCATTCTCATCCATCAGCATTGTCATCGCCTTCAAAGCAGCAGCAACAACAACAACAATCTTCGATTTGTATGACATTTGCTTCGCCATCGACATCTGCATCGATGACGCCGCCATCTCCACAGCCATCAACAATAACCAAAGTAAACAATTTTTTTATTGATGATGAGGACGACGATGATGATTTCAGTTTTTTCGATCACATCAACATCGAACAATTTGAACGAAATAATCGACAAACATTGAACAATCAACTAGTTCAACACATTCTATCGCCATCTCATTCGGCGACCACTCAATTCCAATTGATGATGCCCGAACAGAACCAAATCAAATTTAGTAACCATATCTATTCGGATAGTTCTGATTGAACTACCGGTTTGAAAATCTCTCAACAAACAAACCAGCCACAATTATGGCAAAGTTTATATTAAATTATTCGAAAATTGTACAGATTTTTCACATTTCAAAAAAAAAAAAGAAAACAGAATTGTAAAAAGAAAAAAAAAACACTGAGAGAGATTTGTTTCCAGGGAACAAACCTTGGTGTTGTGGTGTTCCATTTCCAATCAATTTCAAAAACAGAACAACCAACGAATTTTCTTTGTATTATAATGTGGATTATTATCACACTACCATTATTGTTAACGTCGTTTTTGTTGTTGTTGAAACATTTGCTTCTTTTCAATAAAATACTAATTCGAATAGCGAATTCTTGGTTCGAATTCGTTTGGTGATATGATCAAGATTCGTTGGACGACACATAACAATTGCTTATCACAGATATGTACCCATCGTATAGGATTTATTCGTCGAATCAGTAGTGTTGGTGGTGGTGACAGTGGATGAATGATAATTATTGTTGTCATTGGTGTTATTGTTGGCTTTTCTTGTTCTAGGCGTTGGAATTGGTGACATTTTTGACAACGATTGGTACGATTGATCTGATATGGTTGTTGTTGCTGCTGCTTGCGGTGTCGTATCGAACGTTTTCTCTTTCAAATAAGCAAAATCAAGACTGACATTTTGTAGGTCACGTTGAAAGGAACGAACATGAACCGAATTGATCACTGTTTCGCCATATTTCCGTATCACCACCGGTACCAAACGATCCAACATGAATTGAATGTTATTTTTGATGAGATGAGTTTCCACTTTTCCATAGTGATTTTTCAAACAGGAAGCATAATGATTCATTTGCCATTGGAAAGCTTGAATCAAGCCTTTGTTGATCAATTTGATTGAATAAGGATTGTGAGCCAATTTCAATAAATTCTTGATCGTATTTAAATAGGATTTAGTGAAGGAGCACATATTTACGGTGAGCTCGACCAAATATTTATTACCACTGCCACCATTATTATCGTTTTGGAGAACGAAATCCGAAACATCGCAACCCAATTCCGTTAGTTCATTAAGAAATTTATTCAATTTGGAGCGTGATTCAAACGATTTCGGGTATTGGTTCAATTTTTCTTCACCGGCACGAAGTTTAATAGTTTCCATGAATTTCGAGTTGATCTCATCAATCAACATGTCGATTTTTTGTTTAAGATTTTTACTGAACACAAACAACAAATCGACACCCAAAGTTTGTCGAAGTTTTTGACAATGATAGATGGCCATGTGAATACATTCGACAGTTGCCTGAGTGTTGACTTGTTGAATGAAAACATGTCTTGGAAAAAGTTCAAGATACCAAACAAACTCTTCGTAAATCCATGAATTGAGGCAAGCCAAAGCGGTATAGGAGTTCATTGATGATGACTTTTGATTGTTCGAATTGCCACCATGGTTATCAACATCGCCACTATTCTCGTCGAAACTTTTACGATGCTGGTCAAGATTGGAAAGACCCAATGAAGATTGATCAGTGGTAGAATCATGATGATCTTTGGTATTCATCGTCAAAGATTGGTCGACAATTTCGAAAGCTCTCAAAAACTCTTTAGATGTTTCGATAAAATGACCAAAAAATAGATTGGTCATTCGACGCATAAAAGAAACGGTACTTGAACCACCACTACCAGCACTCGAGTCACTAACTGCGGCACTTCCAGTCACATGACCACTACTTTCGATTGATGTTTTTTGCTGCCTAAAATAATATTTCAACAAGCGTTTTCGTTGTTCCAAAAATAATTGTATCGCCAGTGAAGATCTTCCCAATCGAACCAAAAGAGAAACGGCCCGACGCGATGCCCGTGGTCCAGTTTGAAGCGATCGATCGGGTGGGACGTTGAGCTCCCCTGATAACACTTCGACCAATTCATTGATTTTGTTGTCAATTTTCAATTTTAAATCAACTTGCATTTGATTGTCAGACCATTTCGAATAATGAAAAAAATGATCCATTGCTCTAGTGATCAGTTTGACGGCATCTTCGAAATTTCTCTGAGCAATATAAACATCAAGATCGTCTGGCAGTTCTGCAAGCCAGTAAGGCAATTCCATTGAATCGGTTTCTCCATCCTGTTCGAGTTCGGGTTCATCAAACGGGTTCAAGCACTGAGAATACGAATTTGACCCGGTGGAAGAGCCAAGTGTTTTGACTGAATTAGCTTTGGAAGACGAATCAAAATTCGACATCATGGCAGAGTTGAGATGTTGATGAGTCGACGAAGAAATGTAAAGCGATGAATCACGACGTTGTAAACGATTAGATGAACGTAGATACTTTTTAGCTGCCTCAAAAGCTTCGATCCAGACTTTTTTCTTGTTCAAAGAACTAGTTAAGAAAACTTTTGAAGCCGTGCTCATCAACAATTTGAAGGCCATCTCGTATTTGGAATAACGTCGATCTTTCACATTGACCACAGCTATTGATTCTAAATCAATTATTGAAACAAATTTGTATCGTCGTCCAGGGGAGGAGACACTTGTTATAGCATAACTGATTCCAACTGATTGACCAGCAACGAATTTTTTTCTGTTTTCCGGTTGAACAGTGGTAATTATTAAGGCATCGTTCAATAAAACTAAATAATGATTTTGCAACTCTTGATAATTTTCATCTAGTTCGATAACTTCGCCATCACAATAAACCAAACTGGAGTGTCTATTCTCGAGCATTCCTGCACCACCTTCAATATGATCGACAATGCTGCGAAACTCTTTGGTTGGTAAGGGCCCACTGAGATTGGCCGCCTGGGACATTTGCAGCATTCGGCGTTCACGATCTTCTTTGAACTTTTCTAAAGCTTCCTTCTTTTCACTGGCAGTCAAGCCTGTTTTCGATCCACCAATCGAAATGCTCAACAGCGTTTCAAGCAATTTGTACTCTTCATTCAAAAAACTACTGAGCTGAGACATTTCGCTTTTCAAATATGAGACCTCTTTCGACGTATCAATAAACAGTTGATAGTTTTTGTAGACATTCTTTTTTAACTGAGTGCTAGTTTCATCGGCACAATTCTGAATGGTTCGTCGGGCGGCCAACAACTCTTCCAACGTAACGGATGGCTTCGAAACCAAATCGCTAACAAAACGCATTGGTTCCTTTTTGATTCTCGAAGCAGAATAATCATTCATGATTGAACGAGGAAAATTAGATTGAAGATTGTTTTAAGTTATCAGTACTCGTCATTCAACAATCACCACCTCAACAACAACAACATTCAACGCCCATCCAACGAGTCAGCTGTTTTTTGTTGAAATTTTTCAGACTTTCTTTACAAACTTCGACTCATTCGGTTCAATGGTGATGCTTTTCGAATGATTCACTGATAGAATTGTAAATTTTACGATTCACTATGATGGAAATCCAAAATTATCATTATAAATTTCACAAATATTTTTCTTTGATTGCAGCCTAAAAGTTCATTGTATAAACAAAACTAGGCTACTAAACATCGTATAAAATTTTGTGTAATAAAATATTTAATTGTTTTAACGACTGTAATTTAAAACGACAACAAAGAATTGATATATTTATGAGCTTGCTTGTATAAATTTAAGATCATACTTCAAGGGATCTATTGAAGTTAGATTCTTCAACTTCGTGAACAACATGAAGTTGGCCAAACCCACGATGACGAGGTATTGGGTGCCTTCCTGAGCGCGAAACCTGGAGCTGAGTCTGGTCTGGCGTCGGACATTGTCCAAGCTGATCGGTCTCGACGCTCCCTTGATGAACGTTTTTGTCGATTTTTTTTTTAAGATCGACGAAGGGAAGGCACTCGTTCCGAGTGGTTCAAAAAATTTTTTTATTCAATTTAAAAAAAAGGAAGCACAAACTAAAAAGCATAAACTCGATTCTAAGTCGAGGTTTTATTAACAAATAATATTCAGTATAATTTCAAATGACCAGTGATTTGATTCAATATATTTTCTGGACCGGGACCGACAGCCAAAACCATTCGTTTTTTGGACAGGCTCTCATTCAACATAATACTTGAGCAAATTTTTTGTTTGTTGGCCATGTTGCAAAGTGATAAGAAATCTGAATCGGTTTCGGTTTTAAGGACCACTTTACGCTGTCCGGTCAACGTCCACATACCATAGTGCCATGGTTTTTGTTGCCTACAGGTTTGGTTGGCCAAAATCTACAAAATGCAACATTGAAGTCTTTAAAACTTTTTTCATAAGTCATACCGAAGCCGAGCAACAATAAGCGGCCCATTGGGCTCTGTTCAAAGTCTTGAGATGATTTTGTGGAAGAACTAGAACAAGTTTGTAGTTGAATGTCGGCCACGACAATCGAAACGAATTGGTGGAAAACTTTTTCCATGGTCCAAAAAGTCCTACCAAAAATCCTATGGCACCGAGCAGAAAACAGGTTTGGAATTTATTTTTGTTTGATTGATCATCGAGTGATTGGTCCAAAATTCCTTGCTCTGACCAAATCATTATTTCAAAACATCAAAAATCGAAAAAGAGAAACACATGTCAGAAAGTGACGAATCTTATCGATACAATCGGTATGATTCAATCGTTTCTGTGTCAAGGTTCGTTTTAAATTCCAGTGATTCATTTTTTTTTTCAAGCGAAAAAACTTCGGGCAATCGATTGATCGGGACATTGATTAATAATCTCAGTTTCTCTAGAGAAAATAAAAATCAAGAGATCGATCGATTCGAGTCAACTTTTTTCATTTATTCGATTTTTTTGAAATCAAATTTTTCAGAAATGAAATATCGAAATACACAAACGAATGAAAACAATTCAATCATATCAATCTCTCAATATCGTATCACAGGTGTTGTTGTGTGTCTATGTGTTGGTTTCAATATGACAAAATAATTTTTTTCTAAAGTGCAAAAATTTTTAATATGTGTTTGTGTGAGAGAGTTTTAAATGTGATGCAACAAAATTATCACTCGAATGAATCAAAAAAGAAAAAAAATTTGACAAAATAAAATTAATTGAAATAGATAAACGATTTGAAATAAAATTATTCTGATCGGTTTCAAACCGTGAACTTGTTGCTGAGATTTTTCTCTGAACTTCTCTGAGATTAAATTAACCAATTAATTTTTTTTATTATTCTTCTTCTCCTGTAGATTCAGAACAATGATAGAAGCTTGTTCTCGTAGAGCGATATCAACAACATGATGGCGAAACCGACGATTATTCCGATCAATTGTACCGATAGTTTAATGGCACGATTTTTGCTTGGCAAATGGGGACACGAATCCAATTCTGGTACCATATCGACCAGAGAAATATAGAGAAATGTACCGGCTATCAAAGCACTCAGCCAAGCGTCTTGAATCTTTCCCAAATAAATGCCCAATAACATTCCAAACCAACAAACAACCGATGCAATTATATTCCAACAAAAGGCTCGACGCAACGACATTCCCGAACGAATAATGATGGTGAAATCACCCAATTCATGTGGAAGTTCATGAAACAGAACGGCTATTGATGTGCTGATACCACCACCAATACCGCTTCCGCTGAAGGCCACACCGATGGCAAGCCCATCAAATAAGTTATGCAGCACGTCACCAAATAAAACCATCATAGCGGCACTTGGACCACGATGGGCTTTATGATGGTGGTGATGATGAACGGCCAGATGCATGTAACCCTCGCCATCTGGCTTAGGATACGATATCGTCGACCGATGACATTCATCATGAACCTGCAAATCTTGTCCATTCAACAAACTTCCATTGATCAGTTCTTTCATTTCATGACTATGGTGACTATCATGATTGTTTTGATGATGATGATTGTGATAATGATTGTTAAGTTTTTGCCGTTCTGGTGCCAAATTGTAATTGGCACTAGATGAACATTTGGCTTCTTTTTCCTAAACCAGAAAAAAAATTTTCGATTCAAATTGAAAACAATTCAAAAAACAATATCCTCACCGTTACATCGTTTTGTTCGGTGGGCTTATTAAGTAGATCGGAGATGATCAAAATAATACGTTCAAATACTAAAAAACCTATGATACCGACCAACGCCATCACACCGAACCAAACTGATTCTGAATGACTGTGATGAGTTTCGGTGTGTAATTGATGATGATCGACATCTTGATGCGTCTCATTACCTCGATCATGATGATCTGAGTTGGATGAAAAAGCCTAAGATAATTTATGAAGGAAAAAATTTTTTTTAAAACTAATTCAATCGATTTATTTTCGTTACATGTGGCAACAGATGAAGAAATGCATCGGATGTCAACGTTCCCACTGCCAAGCCGACAAACATTTGACTAAGATTACTTTGAGGTTCATTCTGAAAGTACGGCAACATGACAAGAATGGCCATACCAACTAAACTTATTATCAAAACCGAAGCCGTTCCATAAAGAAATATTATTGATAACATTATTTGATATTAATTGACTGATGTAGAAAGTGATGATAATAACGATGATGATGGTTGAAAGAATGAAACTAATGAATTTTTTGAAAACAAAACAAGATATTGAAAGGAACAAACGAAAAACAAAATTCGAATTAAAATTTTTTTGCTTTCATCGAATTTCATTAGAAAAAAAAAACAAACGAAGATTATGCCAAAATAGAAATAAATAAACGAACAAATTCAATTGATTCGTTCAATTAGTAAATAAAATTCAAAATCAAAAGTTTTCTCATCATATGCTGATTGATTAACGATCGATCGATCGATTTCAACTTTCCAATCGCTCTAGTTGTGTTTGACGTCTCACGATTGATGTCAAATTAAATGAAATGAAGATGATCAAGCGAAAATTTTTTTTACGTTGTGCAATACGTTTGTATACCAATACAACTAGATTTGAATTGAAACTCTCATTTCAAGAAAAAAATTGAGATTTGAGACCAAAAGAGTTTATAATCATCTAAATTTGAAAAAAATATAAAATTAATAGATTGATGCATCAAAGAGAGGCAGAAGAAATAACAAACGAACAAATTTTAATGATATTATTGAAAAGGTGGTATTTATCCAAATATGGTGGCGCGATACGAATTGTGTGTGTGGTGTGGTTTTGGCGTTTTTGTCGTTGTTGGGTTGGTTGTTTGGCTGGCCAGGTGGTTTATTTGAATGTTTTGAATGATGAATACAAAATATCGATGATTTCCAGTTTCATAATATCAAATATCTCTCCTTCTGATGATAATTCTCATATTTCACAGGTAGCTTTTAGTTTTAGAAATTTTCCTATTGAAAATCGAACCTTTTTTTATAACCAATAGTGATATAATAAAATTGATAAAAATTAATTTTTTTTTTTTTTTTTGAACAGAAAACTGTTTGGTGAGCTCGAACAAAAACAAGAAAAAAGAAGCGAAAGTTATTATTTTATCGAGATCAACACACACACATGTGAGAGAGAAGAAGGAAGTGTGGCGGTAAGTGTGCAACACACACAAACAAACAACCGACAAATTTCAAACTGTATGGCGCGTGCGTTGAAAACAAATAACAACAAAAAAACGTTCAAAAAGTTTCCTCCGATGATCAAAGGTAAAAAAAATTTTCCAGTTCCACTTTATTTAAAAACTAGATTTATTATTTCAATAATTTCTAGTTATTCAATTCATTTGACCGGCCCTAGAATAAATTGGTGAGAACTTTTTTCGGTTTGAAGAGCTAGTTTGAAATCATCAAGAGCTTTTTGGAAGAAATAATCTGCTAATCTTTTTGTTTGAATTTGTGGGCACCAAAATTCTTGAACTAAAGGCTAAAGAGAATTCTGGTGCAACCAGAATGAGGTGAGAAATCCTGGTTGTGTGCGTTTTGAGCTATTTTAAGATGTTTATTTCACCAGCAAAACAAAATTATTCTATTTTAATAGAAGAATTTTTCTTCATTTTTTTTTCAATGAAATTTTTGAAAAACAAAAAAAAAACAGGCAAAAACGCGCGCGCCAAAATGAGAAGAAAATTTAAAAAAAGTTAAATTTTTTTTTTTTGTCATCTCCATCTATTTTCACTTGCTTGGCTGATCAGGTGGGTTTCATCAGGTAAAACAGGTTTTTTTTTTTAATGGCTCTGTTTTGATCTAAAGACTTTGGTCAAAAAATTTTAACAACAGTATAGTATTGTTTTGGGAAGAAAATGTTTTTGATAAATCAATCAGCCGACGCTGTGGTTGTGGCCCGAGATTGTTTCTATTTGAATGTAAAACCAGAAATTGGTCATATAGTTTCGGTGGAGGAGTTGAAAATCATAATGCGTTCATTGGAGATGAGTCCCACCGAGCCTGAGCTCAAACAATATTTCAACAGTAAAAGTAATTCTGAGAATTTTTAACGAGTTGAAATTTCAAAGATTTTTTCATTTAAAAAAAAAAGATAGAAAAATCACGTTCGCCGATCTGTTGGACATCATGCACACCCATTCCGTAAAAGAGAATATTCCACAAGAAATATTGGACGCATTTGCATCCTCAAATCCGGCATCCAAAAACGGATCTCAGATGTTGGTGAAAAATCTCAAACACATTCTATGCGATTGGGGAGAGAAATTGGATCAACGTGAGTTCGATAAACTGTTAAAGGAGGCTAACATCAATGGGAAAAGTTTCAACTATGAAGATTTGATAAAAGTCATCACGGCACCGATTCCAGATTATTAAAGAGAATTTTTTTCATTCACAATTTTGGTTTTATTTTCTCTAAAATTTCCTAAAAATTAAAATTCTTTGAAATTTGAAGGTTTTTTTGTCAAAAAGTTTTTTTGAAAGTGGAAACAATTTGTTTGAGAGAAAGTTTCTGGAAAGATTTATTTTCTGAGCTTTTCTTTTTGAGGCACACATGTAAACTTCTAATTTATTATTATAGTTTTATTCAATTAAATTTTTACAAAAAATTTAATTCATCCATGTTTAGTAGTTTTTATTTTTAAATTGTCTTTTTTTATTTATAAGAAAAAATCTATCATTATCATGGCTTCAAATGTAAGTTTTTCAAGGTTTGAATAAAATTTGTAAAAATTTCTCGCAAGCAGAACGGAATTCGTGTATCGAGATTTGATTCGATACAACGGCAGCCCTCATCATCATCGAATATAGAAACAACTGGCTTGGAATCTCAACAATCTCAGCAGCAACAGCAGTTGTCTCAAGCCGAGATCTCACAAATCATGGCCAACGTACGGAAGCAGATTGAAGAGAAAAAACGAAAGCTCATGGTTTGTTTTAGCTCAAAATTTTTCTCAGTGAAAAAATTCAAAATTTTTTTAGATCAACAACACTACGAATCAACCATTACCGACATCAATAAAACCATTACCAATGATGAACGATCCTTTATCGCTTTCGTTATTACCTCCACCTCCTCCTCTATTACAGCTTCCCCAATCAAACGATTTCGAGGGTAAAGCTCGTATCGCTCAATTAAAAGCTCAGATTCAAGCTCGTTTGGCCAGTACGCCAAACATAACAGCCTTAACTTTTAATAGGTAAAACTTTTTCGTTTGTTTAACAAGAATTTCATTTTATTTGTTTACTGAAGTGAAACCTCTAGCGAAGAGAAACCCAATTCCAAAACTCCTCGACCTACTCCTCTGATTTTGAACGCTGAAGGCCGAACAGTGGATCAATCGGGTAAAGAAGTTCAGCTGATTCAACGTATGCCAACTCTTAAGGCTAACATCCGAGCTCAGAAAAAAGAACAATTTATAAAGTTGAATCATGAAAAACAATCTGGTGGTTCTAATGAAATCAAGTTCATAGATTCAAGGCTTGAAATCAAAGGTCCTCTTCGACCACGTCGTGGTTTCAAGTTTCATGATAAAGGAATGTTTGAATCGATTGGTAACAAGCTTAGAACGAAAGCACAACTCGAGATTTTACAAAAAGATATCGCACAAAAAGCCAAACGAACTGGAATCAGTGCAGCAGCTAGATTAGCATTGTTGAGCTCGATTGTTCCTAAAAAACAATCGGTAACTGGAATATTTTTTATTCAAATAATAAGTTTTTCTTTTATTCAGAAAGAAGATGAAGTTCCAGCTTCGGAATGGTGGGACAATTTCATTATGAAAGACACAAAGTAAGAAAAACAAGTTTTTAAAAAGTTTTTTTAATTATAGTTTTTTTTTTTTTTAAATTGTTCAGCTACGAGGATTGTATGAGTAATCTTAAAGAACTTGTCGAAAAATACGATGGTATCACGCAATTGATCGAACATCCCATTCAAATGAAACCTCCACATGAATCTTCGAAACCGATTCCGTTGCCAGTTTTTTTGACAAAAAAAGAATATAAAAAACTCAGGAGGCAAAATCGACGTGAAACATGGAAAGAAAAACAGGAGAAAATTCGCCTTGGTCTTGAACCGCCACCCGAACCTAAAGTAAAAATGTCTAACATGATGCGTGTTCTTGGCCAACAAGCCGTCCAAGATCCCACAAAAATTGAGGCTCATGTTCGCGAGCAAATGATGAAAAGACAAAAGTATTTTTTCAAGTTTAAAAAAAAAATTTTTTCAAATTTCTCTTTAGAGCTCATGAGGAAGCTAATGCTAACCGAAAATTAACCGGAGAGCAGAAAAAGCAGAAGAAAATTCGAAAAACCAAAGAAGATACCAGTGTTGGAGTTTATGTCTCAGTTTATCGTGTTCTCAATCTAAATAATCCGGCTAAAAAATTCAAAGTCGAAGCCAATATTAAACAATTGTTGATGACCGGCGTTGTCGTTCTATATAAAAACATCAATGTTGTCGTAGTGGAAGGTGGCCCAAAACAGCAAAAAAAATTTAAAAATTTAATGTTGAATCGAGTGAAATGGTCGGATGATTTCGCGATACCTGATTCAAGTGAGTTTTGAAGAAAAAAAATGATGAAATTCAAGGGGTTTCTCTTTTTTTGAAGGTGAAGTCGATACCCAAAACGGGAACCAAAGTAAAACTGAAAACAAGTGCTTCTTGGTTTGGGAAGGTCTGGTGAAGAGCCGTGCTTTTGGTGAGGTGAAATTCAAAATCAGCCCCAACGAAAGTTTCGCCAGAGAGATTTTCAAAAATCACGGTGTTGAGCATTATTGGGATTTGGCCTACAGTATGTCGATTCTAGATTCTACCGAAACTTGATCGTAAATTTCTTCATCGCATCGACGATAATGCACGTTTTTTTTTTCTTCCATTACGGTAAACATGCCCATCACTCGTTCACTTCATGCGCACACGGCTTCATTAACATCACGTGCTGGAGTGAGTGTTGTGGGGAAATTGGAAAAATAAAGTTTCAATCTTTTGTAAAATAAAGTTTATTGAGAAAAAAAACCCTCAAACAACAAGTCGTATCATTTTGTTTCCGATCAGATTGAGAAAATTTTCCTCAGCCAAAGTTCTGATTGTTTCGTCAAATTGTTCTTTAGTGATACTCAAGTTCGAAGAACTTTTAAATTCATTGAAAACGTTCACCAATTCCAATAAAACGTAATTGTTTTCTTTTTGATCTTCTTTATCTCCACCGCTTTTCGATCGTTTATCATGTTTCATCGCTTCGAGAACTTGTTTCAATCCGTGAATGAGTTCAGTTTTGATTTTTCGATTATACGAAGATAATCCTGTAGTGAGAATAGAAATGTCGATTTTTCCAGAACATGGATCAATTGCCGATTGTTTGATAGCTTCACGATGCAATCGACGAGCCTCCTCAACATCTTCCACGTCTACCACATTCCTGAAATGAAGCTTGGCATGAGCTTCAGCCAAGCGAATCAATGACTCTAGCTGTCTTGGATAAGCGGTGATCTGTCCTTTTCCTGATCCCAATCGACGCATCTCAACATAAGCGTGTTTCAAACGTTCTTGGCTCTCTGCCGAGAGAATCGGGTGAAAATTGGATCGTGCATATCCAATATAATCTTTCAACATGTTCATATCGAACAGTCCAGTTTCTTCTTCTTGATCCGAAGATTTATAGTAAAGCGAAACAAGATGCTTACCAAGACGATCGTCGTATTGGGAATCTTGTGGATCAAGCAACAGAAATATCAAATCAAATCTAATAGAAACAGATTATTTGATAAATCAGTATATTTGAGAAAAAATCAATCTCACCTTGACATCAAAGTTGGTGGCAATTGAATATTTTCCATGATTGTTTTATTTTTGTTCCATTGAGATTCGATGGGATTTGCCGCAGCCAAAACCGAAGTTCGGGCATTCAATTGACAGACAATGCCAGCTTTGGCAATGGACAAAGTTTGCTGTTCCATTACTTCGTGTAGCACCGATCTTGTAGATTCGTTCATCTTGTCAAATTCATCAATGCAACAAATACCACCATCGCTCAGAACCAAAGCGCCAGTTTGCAATACCATTTGTTTGGTGTCCGGGTCTTTGGTGATGTAGGCTGTCAAACCGACCGCTGAAGAACCTTTTCCACTAGTATACTGGCCACGAGGTACCAAATTGTAAACGTACTGCAAAAGCTGAGATTTTGAAGTTCCCGGATCACCGCAAAGCAAAATATTTATTTCAGAACGAAACGATTTCTGGTTTGAATCTTCCAACGGAACTAATGATTCATCGCGACGTGTTCCACCAAACAGTTGAAGTAGAATTCCTTTTTTTATATCTTCGTGTTCATAAATGCTAGGCGCTAATGATCGTGCCAAACGTTCATAAATGTCAGGCAAATTGGACAAAGCAATCAATTGATCAATTCGTTCTTTCGACAATTTCAATTCATTATTCATATCATGCAAGCGTTTGTTTGCAAACTTCCGATAATGAACAACATCAATATGAGTACGGTAAAATGATTTAACGCTACGTATTTTAGGATTTATTCTAATAGGGGTGGCACGATAAATTCCAGTCACTGTGACTCGTTCACCAGGCTGAACACGATCAACAAGATCGGAACAAGCGTACAACAGCAAAGTATACGGAGTTTGTCCAGCTGGCATATCATCTGGAGATTCTTGCAATTTGACCTGTTGCTTATCAGTGTATTTAGAGCGATTGTGAATCAACTTGAACGAAAACTTGGTGTTGCAACTAGTGCAGGTTTGTGGTTCGGAAATGAGGCCACGATCAACTTCAACATTTGTACTCCATTGGCATACCGTGCATTCAAAAAAAGCGACATTCATTTCAGCAATAATATTCGAGCATCTTGTCACCATTCCAGAGATAGTAACTAATTGATTAATATCTTGAGGATTCAGATCACGAATACTTGAAGTTTTTCGAACATTGTAAGGTCGAGTACAAATTCGACCGAAAGACGATCGGTCATTTGAGACAAGATCGTTTACTACTTCGTTTATGGCCATATCAAACGTTGGAATAACTTCTTGAGGATACGAAACCAATTGCCGATAAAGATTGGCATCAAAACTCATTATATGATGGGAATTAATGTTCAAGAATTGTTCGCCAATTATCATGCACTCTCGTAATTTATTCAAATAGAGTGGACGATGACGATCGGATACGCCACCCGAATCGGCATTACTACCACCATCTAAGTCTTCTAGATAATATTGAGTGCATTGAATCTCATCAAATTCCAAATCTTGGTCGATCAATTGAAAGGTTTTGATGAATTGTTTGAATTTTTTTCGACATTCGTTTATGGAAACGTCCGTTCCCCAAACTACCAATTGTGGCCCATTTTGAGCCACACTCAATTCACTGTTTGGACAAAGATCTTGATTATCAAGATTCAAATTGATTTGCCTGACATTTCGAGAATCGCTTCTGATATCGAAACGCCTGTAGTTGCTCAAAATTGTCGGCAACTGGCTAACAGAATCAGATGAAAACTCGTACGGCATCGGTGAGCTCAGATACATATCTTGAGAGTTTTGTGGATCAGCCACTCCAGTGGATGAGAACCCACGAATTTCTGAAACATCCATTGGTTGATCGGAATCAATATTCGGTGCTGAACGTTTCGACAGAATTTGTTGTTCGGCAAGAATTTGAGAGCTCGGACTTCGAGGTCTCTTGCTTTGACTTGATTCTCCGATTTCTGACATTTTTCTTCAAATGATTCAAACGAGTCAAGGAAAATCGAAAACAATATCAATGAATTTTAAAAAATTTAATCTAACCTTTTAACTAGCCTGACACACACAACCAAACTATTTGTTTTCAAGAAAAAAATTGCGCCAAAAATTTTTTTAATACTGTTCATAATCTACGGTACAACAGGATTTAAAGTTTTTGTTATTTTCGTGAATTTTAACGACTTTTTTCAGATTTCATCATAACCGTATCGTAGAATCAATCAATAATTATTAAAGGAACAAAAATATCAAGAATTAAGTTTCAAAAAAAATCAATTTTGAATGAAAACTTGTCAAAATAAAACGGATCCTGATATCTTACAAGATGTCTCTTTTGTTAAAAAAAAGTGTTCGTTTCATTTTGTCAGAATATTTGAGAAAATCCGGAACGTTTCCTTTGTTCGAAACGAAATGCATTCGATATTTGAATTGGAAGGTGTCAAATGTAAATGTGAAATACTTTCTTTTCATCAAAATTTCAAAGTTGTTGAAACACATCGAAGTGAAACTTGCTCAGCTTATCATCCCGAAAAAAAAATGATAAAAAAAACGGTATGAGTGTTCGCCATTGTCGATGTTTCAGAAAACAAACGAACAAGGACACACCATCGTTCTAAAGTTCTTTCGCGCTTGACCAATTATCAATAGACGAAATAGTAGAATAAAAGATTTATCGTTTCGCCAGCCAGGTCGAAGAGACTTTCATTTAGTGAAAAAATGTTCTCTGTTTGTTGAAAAAGTGTTATCATTCAAAATTTTCAAAATGATTCGGAATCAACGAAGCAAACTACAAACCGACCATATCATTCACTGCTCTATGATCTTAATTGTGGTTGGTTTTTGGTAAGTTTTTTTTCTGGTGAAATTTCGATTAAAATCAAAACATTTTTAATTTTTTTCTTCTTTAAGCAATATCTTTAAAAAAGTTTTGGTAGTTTGAAGTTTTTGGTTTTCTGTTCAGACTGAAGATTTTCAGTTTTTTTTTTGCTCGTCAATAATATTCATTCTCAATATGAATCGATCTTTAGTATTTGTTGTGGTTCTTTTTGGGTTTTGGATATTATTATTGGAAGCTGCTGTTGAGGAGCTGATTGATAGAACTAAACCGCTACCGTTGGTAATTTCTAGTTTTGGCGACAATCAAACGGATGACATCAATGATCAATCGGCTACATCGGTGGTTGAATCAACCATAAAACAGTATGCCAATGGTACTGGAGGTACTAATGATCAAGTTGGCAATTTTTTGCTGTCAAGCTTGTTGAAAAATCCCAACGCCCAATCTCATTTGGAACATTTTCAGAGAAAAAATCCCAGTTTGATGAATTATTTATCTCAATCTCATAGAGATGGTCATGCTTTGAACGATGTAATGCAAAAATTTTTATCATCCAGAAACAACACCAAACAAGAAACTTCAGACCAAGTAAGTTTAAGTTTATTTTTAGTTCCAACTTGACTTGTTCAAATTATGTTCAAGAAACCACCTTCCAATGAAGAAACCAAAACCAACTTGGAAAAAAATGACAATGATAATGATGGTGGTACAACCGAAGAACATGATCATCAT
This sequence comes from Octodonta nipae, assembly GCA_034190945.1. Classification (NCBI taxonomy): domain Eukaryota; kingdom Metazoa; phylum Arthropoda; class Insecta; order Coleoptera; family Chrysomelidae; genus Octodonta; species Octodonta nipae. The sequence goes on from JAVLUE010000174.1 coordinate 56,272, forward strand.
GGATCTGATGATGAACATTCAAATAGATTTTATAAAACGAATCGACAAACTGATTCCATGTTGGCAGATTGGTTGGCCAGAGAGAGCCTTTCGGAGAATGTTTACGTAACTGAGCCAGGATCACCATACGGTGTGTTGAGCGATGAAGCATTTGAACTACATACTCATAGTAGTGAACAAAAAGAAATCAAAGATACTCATGATTCCAAAAATCCTTTGAGTAAAACGGAAATCATTTCGACATCGTTGAACAATAAAAACCAACCATCTTTATCTCAATTGGCTAACAATCATCACAAAAGTGAACACCATGCATCAACATCATACAAACGGAAGCAAGGTGATCTTTACGTTCCAGTAAATGAGGGGATGAACTTCAACGAACAACTCAATTGTTGTGAACAGTTGTTCAATAAATATGGAAAAAATTCAGCTTATGAAGAACCGGCCATTTATCTTGTTCCACCACCGAGAATTGGTGGAACACACCGAATGCCTTATCCACCTTACGGGCTACCATCCTCTATGTTCCATGCAAGACCACCATCAATTTCAGGATATCTTGGTGGCAAACTAGGATTTCCGATTGGCGCAAAAGGCTACATACCGATGCCACCACATCCACCACCCTACGCTTTCGAATCTAAAGTTCCGGTGATCTCTGTCAATGTGAAAGATTTACCAAACACTCACAGCGATGAAATTTTAAAACCACGAAATCCTACCTCACCACCTGTGGATTGTATCGAGGAGATTCATCATTATCATTCGGGCCATCCACCAGCAGCCCATTACGGATCATATCATCATCAGCCTCATTATTCACCATTCCGTTTGCCGCCACCGTCGGTGATTCTTACCAAAAAATTAGCTTTACTCGGAAAAAAATATCTTTTAGGTTAGAAGATCCTTTAACCTATCTCTCTTTTAAAATTTAATAGGATTTTTGTTTGAAAAAAACTTTACTCAAAAAATTCTTTTCTGATCAAAGTTGTTGTTGTGGAATGTTTCTTCGTTCATTTCTCGCATATCATATAATTCTTCAACGGATTCTTAAACAACGAATAGTTACCAGTTTTATTGTGAACATAACCGATAAATGTAATCAGTTTGATAGTGATGATGACCATCGATTCGACCACAGTTATGAGATTCTCTATTTGGCATGAATTTTCTAGTTTTTAGAATGAAAACAAAATCGTGTTAGTGTCAGGATCATCGTCTCAGAATCATCATTTAAAATACCATTGAGACCATTTTTTTCAATATCAGATAAAAATTCTAAAGAATCGATGGAGTCCAAAATGTTGATAGGATCACCTATTTCCGAGATGAGTTTTCTCAATTGATTGACGAGACCATCGAATGGTGGTACAGTGGCGTTGAGCTGTTTTATGCTTTAACAAAATTTAATGATTCTAACGAATGTGACATACCTTATCGATGATTGATTGCATATGAGATATATGAGCAGAATCACCGTATAATAATGACGACCATTGTTCAGAAGAAAGTCTGATTCCGGTTTCGAGTGCTATTAAAACTATTTGAACATCGTGTTCTTTCCTCAGTTCATCATACGAACGATACTCTTTCTTCAATCTCATCAATGAGGAATTGTTTTCTTTTTTGATAAGCTAAAAATACAGAGAAAAATTATTTTCTAATAGCAGAAAATGATTGGAACCTCGAAACAACTGGCACGATACAAAATTTGCACCACATGCCCGACAGCTGTCTTGGTTGCTTGCACAGGAAATTGTGATTTGATCCTTTGTAAAATGTAAAGGATTAAAACTTTTCGAGTCAAAGAAACGTTTCCATCTTCAAAAACCAAAATAATTATTCTATACAAAAAAAAACAAGTTTTAAAATAATTTCGGAACATTATTAATTCACTTGAGAATTTCTTCTTGGATGGCCGGACCTAAAAATTGACAGCCTCGATTTCGGATAGCGACCCAAAGACTAGATCTTAAATCAGTCAAAAATTTCAAAACAGTTTTTTTTTAAAAAAACAAGTATACACTATTTTGTGAGATTCCGAATGTCGAACCACTAGCTCATAGACGGAACGGTGAACAATAGAGATGACTTGTTTCATCAATTTTAAACGTTCATCGTTATGAACAAAATGATCCATTCGAAAGTCGCGAGACAGAGCCAAAATTTTTCGCCGAATGGCAATGGGACACAAAGATTCTAAAAAAACTTTGATAAACTTTGAATCATCTCAGCCACTTCAAACCTAGATTTGGTTTTTTGATCAATGATACAATTTTTTGAATTTTTTCATTAATCACCAAAGCTGACGAATCAATTTCAATTCTCAAACTATTCTCTTGATCATAATCTTGTTTATTTGATTGAAACGAGCTACCAGATTGATGGCCGTTTAAGGCCATTGATGATAATAATGATGAAGAGATATTGCGAATTAAACTCTCAATTTAAAAACGATCAAAAAGCTCATTTCTTTGGAATCATTTAAAAAAAAACTAGCTAAAATTTGGAAAAATCATAAGAACAGACCTTTCAGATCCTTAAAAGAATCTTTAAGAAAAACAGTAAAAAATTTATACAATGCAAGTTCTTGAGACTAAAAAAAAAAACTTGACTACTTTCTTTTTTAGACCGCCTTCTTCGTATTCCAAAGCTAAGTTCACGTTCACGCAAATGTCCGAGCTTTGATTTCTGGTTCAACAATCTTACTTTTTTGTTACAAAAAAAAGCTAAAGAAAAAATTTACGTATGATTAAGTATCGCTTTTCGATTACCGTAGAAACACCAGGTAATGTTTAGTAATTGTGAGTCTTTTTTTTCAATCATCTAGTTTTAATAATAATCAATCAAATAACTGGTGTACATGTGATTGTTAATGTATTTTACAAAATGATTTTGCTAAGCATTTTAATCTAAATTTTTTTTTAGCAGGTGAATAACACAACACTCTAAAATAGACCAGTTTTTTTTGTCCGGTATTCAATACATTTCTTAAAATGTTTGGAAATATCATTATTGAAATTATGGAAGACAAACAAGAGAACACGCAAGCTTCAACAATTCACAAGATTTCTGAAAAAAGAAATTAAAACATCTAAACGCCAAAGCTTTCTGCTAGGTTTTTTTTGGTTGAATAATGAGATTATAGAAGATTGTTTGGTTTTTTGCTTAAATAGGATTAGGCGGCGGATAAGGCAGTGGTAAATGATATGTTTCGACCAAAGCCGTAAAACTAGTGATGATGCCGATGATGCCGCATAAAATTCCGGTACATATGATGAAGACCTCCCAAGAAATCATTCGAATGTCCATGTAATTCCATTTGAGTTTCATATGGAAATAGCATGGCCAAATGAATGAGAGACAACACCCGGTCAGACTGCCAATCAATCCCATCAACAACACGAAATGAGGTATTGAAACTTTTGTTTAAAAAAAAAATTTCTTAATTGTCAGGACTAACAGGGTTCAAGGAAAAAACTCACTGGCCATGAACATGGTGAATAAAACGAGCAAAACTCTTAATGTCAATGCCCAAACACGAAGATCGTTGTCACGACCCCAGCATGTTGGGAATGGTTGATCACCTTCGCCATCTGGTCGTTGCTCGGTTGGTTTCCCACGAAAGAAAGCCGATTCCAATAAAGCTGCAGCGGCAAAATACGGCAACGGATATGAGAGAAGCGCTTTGACAACCAAAGTTACATTAACAAGACCACGAAATGTTCTTGTTGGTAAATTATTGGTGATGACATCTTGAGTTTGTACGCCAAAAGTCAAAAAACCAACATAGGCAAACAACCCCTGAAAAGACAATAAATTTTCGCATTTCAAACTATGAAAGCAGAAAAAAACCTTGAAAGCTGCAGCCGCAATATGACTCCAATCAAGCATTTCTTGAAATTCGTTGGGATTTTGCATGCTACCTTCCAATGTTGGCAGAAATATTTGCGAAGTATAGCTGAAAACAACAATGCCTAAAGTTATTGGAAAAGTAGAGAGATCAAAACTCAGCGTGACCTAAATGAAAAAAACTCCATTCTATTAAGACACATCAAAGAACTGTTATACTTTTGAAAATTGCCAGTCTCCTATCTGAAAAATGCAATATCCAAAAATGATAATGTTCAAGAAGATATGTGTCACTGTACACCAAAAACTTAAAGTCGATACTGATTGAAGATCGGTGAGGAAAGCGCATGGCAACAACAACATCGTACAGATCATCATCCAAGAACGTTGATCTATTGAGCCTTCGGGAAAGGTTCCGATCATCAAATCTCCGCACAACACCACATACAAAATACATGTCATAATCAGCTCGATAATTTGAGCGGTGTTCACCAATTTTCCGCCATATTTCTCTCCCAAACAATCTTCGGCAATCTTGACGTAGCTATCACGAACGCGAACCATTTCACCACGCTCGTTCGGTTCGTACAAGCATTCGATCAAAATTTTTCCTGTATGACAGCAAATGTAGGCGATAAAGACCAAAGCAAAAACGCCCCAATAGCCTCCATGAAGCACCGCGTACGGAAGACTAACAATAAACATTCCCTAAAAAAAGAATGCTCAATATATTGAAACTCTAAAATAATGAAGAAATAAAACCTGAATAGCATTGGTAACGTTCCATCCGGCTTGCCAAGCGGAAATTTTTCCACTTGTTCCAGTATGGATGTCGTATCCTTCGGTTGGTGCCGATCCATCGTAATACGTATTCATCTGTGTTTGATCCATACCTTCTTGATATTCACTGTAACCACTGGGATCACCGAACGGATTACTTCCTCCCATGCCACCTCCTCCTACTCCAGCTCCATCGAATGTTTTGAAAGTTCCCATCTCGTGGGGTTGTTCATTTCGTCCGCCTTTCTTCATTTTTTCAACCGCTTCGGTACATGATTCAGGAATTTTGCTCTTGATTCTTTCCTTCAAATTGGACCATGTGTTCATCAAATTAGAAACTTTTTCATCCATTTTCAATCGTAAAATAATTGTTTTTCACTGATATGATTTGTAGATTAATTATTTTTTATTTATAGGCTTTTTATAAGTTTTATTTAGTTTTTCTTTTGGAAGACTTAAATTGATAAGATTTGGAAGACTTTGGTATCACATGGGGTAAAATGAAGAAAAAATTTCTCTCTCCCGGATGATCAACTGAGAAAGCCAACTACATTTTCATCGATCATCATGATCCAGATACTAGAGGAGAGAATTCAATAATAATTCTTCAAAGTTTTCGAACAGATAAAACAACAATGGATCCGAATTATCAAGTATCAATGATATAGTGAATGAAGTGATTGAATGAAAGTCATATTTCGCATCACAATGAAACAGTGTTTGTTTTTTGGGCTCTTATTTTGGGAGCGGAGGACCTGGGATCGCGCATTCCTTGTTACTATATATCACACAGACTATTTTTGTTTTCAACATTTTCTGCAAGCATCCTTTTTTTCGAAGCTCATCATCTTCAACTTCTATATACTTGCATGTATCAGTATCAAAAAATTCAAAGTTGAGAGTTGAAGGATGTTTTTTTGGTTCAGAAACCCTGAAAAAAAACGCCAATTTGAAACACAGGAGAACAGGTTTAGAAACAAATTTAATAAATAATTTTAAATATCGTTCCAGAAAGTTGAGAAAAAAAATGATAAAACAACAGAAAAATAGAACAAAAACATCGTCTTTTTGAAGACCAATTGCAATAAAATGAATCAATGAAATAATGAAATGGCCAATCATAATGATAATCTGATTGAAACAGAAGAAAATAATTTTAAACACAGATTCTAAAATACAAGGCGTTCAAGGTGATTTTTTTGGATTACTCTGTACAAGAATTTTTGTTTTTCTGGAATGACGATTTTTCAATTGTTGTTGGTTTTGATGTTCAACGATTCTTGACGACGCATTATCTGTTCAGTCTGTTCATTGTTGAACCTCATCACAGCGGCGATCACTTTGGCCAAGGTCTGAAAGAAAAAAAATTAATATTCAAGAAAGATTAATATTCAAATTAAATGAATCATACGGTCATACCATTGGTTCTCGACCCATCATAAACTCGAAAAGAATGTTTCGCAAGTATTCGTATTCGGTTGGTTGAGGTAGATGAATGCCAAGAAGCTTGCAATTCTCCAAATCAGAATTGATACGCGAACGTGATCCAAAATCATTGTTCAAATTGTTGGTTCGATTTTCTTGGCTCATACTCAGCAAATCTTTGAGCCGTAAATTCTCTTCACTGAAAATGAAAATATAGCTCAAGTTTTCAAACCAATAGGATGATGGCAAACTTACTGATATTGCAATATTGAATTTTGTAGTGCATTAATCTGATAATTATTCCGATCAGTGCTGGTGAATTGCTCATGCAAATGCTTCAATTCATTATCTTTGGCTTTTAGCCTTTGTTGATAATATTCGTGAACCTCTTCCAAAGCCGTTGTTTTCTCATTGATCTCACTCTCCATTCGTAACACCATCTGTTTATGTTCGTTAATTAATTTACTCTCAGTATTATCGAATTGATCCATCTTTTCGGCTATCTCTTGCTTCTGTTGATCCAGTTTTGTTTGAAGCGATTCGATTTGATTTTCATATTTCTTTAAAGTTTTATTCAAATGATTTTGATTGGAATCTGAGATAGCTGTCAAACGATGTTCAAGATCTCTTTTGGCATCAAGCAACTCTTCGATTTGTTTGTTGAGACGTGAGATTTCGGTTTTGGCTTTCAAAAAATCTTGAACAGTCGAATTGTGTTGAGTGTTGGCGGTCATCAAACTTTCATCTAGTTGAGATTCGCGAATCTCAATCTGATTATACAATTTTTCGATGGCAGCATCGTGCTTCGCTTTCATGGATTCGATCTCGGAGCGCAATTCACCATTCTCCGATCGTAACTTGTGTAGCTGATCTTTCAGGTTAGTATTGACTTTTTCATTGATCTTCATCTCTTCTTTGAGTTCTTTTTCGCTTTTGATATTTGATTTCAGCTTCTCTTCCAAAGCAATAATCTCTGTTCGAAGTTCTTGCTCACAAATGTTTCGTGATTCAATTTCTTTCTCCAAATCCGAACATTTTTCCTCAGCTCTCGACAGATCCTCTCGAATCATTATCATTTGATCAGATTTTTGTGCTGTTTCACTGGTATTTGACATCACTTGACTTTCAAGTGTTTCGATTTTGGCTTTAGTCTCTTTCTCTGATTGTTCGATCAGTTTCCGAAGATCTTGAATAATTTTTTCCGATTCTTTTTTCTCTTGTTGAACTTTCTCCAGCCTTACAGTTAGATCTTGTAAATTTTTTTGCAGTTTTTGATTTTGATCCATCGATAGTTGATATTCATGTTTGATGTTATTCAATTTTGATTCAGTTTTATGAATCGAATCTTTAAGCTTTTGCTTAGATTCTATAATTTCTTTAGCATTGGATTTCACTTTGGCTATTTCTTCTGAGTAGATGGCATTCTGTTTATTCGAATCGATCAACTCTCGAGACAGTTCTTCGAACTTCTTTTGCAATGTTTGATAGTTTTCTTCTTGCTGTTGTTTCTCATTCTTCTCAACCAAACTAAGCCGCTCGACATTTGCCACTGATTCGGCCAATTGTTTTTGTACTTCTTGAAAATTATGTTTCATTTGTTTGAAATCTTGTTCTTTATTTTCAAGTTCAGCTGATTTGAAAGCCAGTTTCTCTTGATTTGAGGTGAGTTCATTTTTCAAACGATTCAAATCGTTTTGGAAAGACTCCAATTGATTTTGAAGCTGATCACGTTCGTTAGAGATATTCGAAGAAGATTCCAGTAAATTATTGTATTTTGTTTCAAAAAATCGCAATGATTCAACTTGAACTGCCAAACGTTCACGGTCGATTTTTAGCTGTTCAAGCTGTTCAGTGAGCTGTTTCACTTGGCTCGAAAGTTTGGAATCAAGCTCAGTGGATTTTTGTTCCAGCATTTCAGATAACTCGTTGCTCTGTTTTTTGAACGCTTCGTTTTCATCCAACAAAGCTTTGAACGAACCTTCGATGGCCAACAAAAATTGATCATAATCCATCGAAGCGATATCATTGAATTGCCCATCAGCGTATTGTTGGTAAAAAATGTCAAACAAACGATTCTTGAATTTAATAAGCTCCTCATTCAAAAGGTTGATTTCGTTTTGCAATGTTGATTTTTCTTCCGATAATTTACCATTAGTCACTTGTAACAAATCAATTGTTTTGGTCAACATTTCACCATCAGTTCGAACTTTTTGAATCACATTTTTGGTCACTTCTAGAGCCTTTTCAGATTTTTTAAGATCTTCAGAGACTTTTTTGATGAGCCTATCTTTATCGGCTAATGTATCTTGGAATTTATCCAATTCTGTCTCGAGATCACATTTCGTTTTTTCCAAACCAATGATGATGGTATTTTTCTCTAATATATCTTTCTCAAGATTAACAATTTTATCAGAATTTTTACGAATTTCTTCGTTTAGCTTGTTTAACATTTGCTCGGTTTGTTGAATATCGGCGGTGGATGAAAACTGTTTCGATTCCAATTCATTTTTGTAGTTTTCAATTTCATTTTTCAACTTTTTCTGCTCGACAGCGGTTTCAGTCTGAAATTTTATCAGCGAATCTTGTTCCTGCTTCAAACGTTCATTTAAGTCATTAATAATTTCACGTGATTTTTCGTTTTCCATTTCTTTTTCACTTATCAATCTGTTTTCATAAGTCTGAACTAATTCTTGAAGCTTGAGTTCAAGATTTTTGATTTGTTCTTCCAGGCATTGTTTAGCTTGCCGATTAGAGTCAAGCTCTTCAACTAGAGACTCTTTTTCTGTTTCCAGTTGTCGAATTTGACGATTAGAATTGTCAAGCTGAATTTGAATTGCTTTGGAATTGTTTTCATGTTTGTTCAACAATTCTTTCATATCTTCAAATTTGGAATTTTCTGACCAAACAGATGCGACCTGTTTTTGATGATCTTCTATCATCGATTTTATTCTGATTTCATATTCATTTTTAATCGAATCAAGAGATGCCTTTGATTGTTCTGATTGTACGATTTTTTCATTTTCAAAATTTTTCCTCAGTTCATTTAGCTGGTCATTTAATTGTTTCAAGTTTTCGTTTTTCGATTTCATCTCAACATTACGTTGTTTCAATTCATTAGTTCGTCGATCAAGCTGATCTTTAAGTTCTTTAATTATAATTTTACGTGATTCAAGCTCATCATGAAGTTTTTGCTTGGCTTCTGCAAACGAAGACGCTGTAGAATCTTTCAACATTTTAAGCTGCTTAATTTCCTTTTCGAGATTTGTATATTTTTCTTTAATAACCATTAACGAATCATTTTCTTTGAGAACAGCATCCACTTGTTCTTTATATGATTTTAAGGTATCATTTGATTTTGCCAATTGAGATTGAAGTTCATCTATTTTAGCAGAACTTTCCGCTGAATTATCACTTTTGTTTTCAGTTGATTGTAACAGCTCGAACTTTTCCTGCAAAACATTGATCATCTCTTCTTTTTCCTCTATGATGAGCCTTAAATTTTCCTCCAAATGACGTTTGGCTTCTTGTTCCAAGGCACATTGTTCTTTGAGTTCGTTGATGCGTCTAATTGATTTGTCTTGGGATTCAGTAAGAACTGATTTTAACTTGTCTCGCTCATCGACAACGTCCCGATAAGCTTTCACCACATCTGCCCACCGTTCTCGATATTTTCGTCCTCTTTCTTTTAATCGATAACACAAATCAATCAACTGATTTTTGGTGACATTATCAAGATTTCGATATGAAGATTCGGATTCGTATTCAGATTCAATATCTGATTTAGGAACAAAATTGGAAACATTCGAAACAAAGTTTGATATTTTAGATTTGAATGAATCATTTTCATTTGGTGATAATCCTGATTGTTTCGATGTTGACGGTTCATCACTGGATGATAATTGTTGCTGTGGTGATTGGCGTTCATTATCATTATCATCATCCAAATCAACTAAACTAAAACACGGATCCGTGTTGGAAGTTTTCAATGTTTTGGAATTTGAATGAACATCTAACGATGGTTGAGTTGTTGTTGCTGCCAATTCAGAGGCAATAGTCGATGAGCTTTCACTTCGACCAATTGTTTTTGGCAAAGCGTCGGCCAAAAATTTGTTTTCTCCAATCGTATTCGTTAAATTACTGATTGTACCATTGTTGACCTATAGGTGATAGCATTTTATTTTCTTCCTGTAAATCAAAGCAAAAACTTACCAGATTTAAAGCTTGTGATTGAATTTTAACTTTAGCCTTCTCATATTCATTGGTGACCTTTTCCTTCAATTCTTTGAACATCTTGTTATACAATAACAAACTTTTAACAATAATTTCAATAAAAATGAAATGCAAATATTATATTTTTATGGGAGAATAATGATGATACGATGCAGATGTTAAAAACATGAAGTTTTTCCCTCCAATTGATCCAGTATACTTTGAAAGAAAAACTTTACAAAAATAAATTGAAATGTTCCAAAATGCTGATCATCGAGAAGAGGTTTGTGACTTTCTGTTTGAAAACAGAGCAAAATGATGAAACAACTATTTGTTTTGTATGCGGCAAAACGAAACGTTATGGAAAGTTTTCGTGGAAAAGAGTCGACTTAGTTGTTTCTCTCTTTCTCTCTTTCCTACTCTTTCACTGAACAACTTGCAACAACAAAATATCCAAATTTGTCTATTTCCACTGCGAAGGACAATCGTAAAATTTATGCTTCTAAAAAATCTTTCGAATCCGAGTTTACTATTAGAAAAATTGAATCAATTTATCATTAGAAAAAACAAATAATAATTTTCTTTTATAGGTTTTCAATTCATTTAAAATTGTTTTACATTAAAAATTTATTCGGATAAAAGCGAAGTCCTTGAAGACTCTCATCACGACAAACTATTCCAAATTTTTCTGAATCAAGTAACCGTTGTCGAGCCAAAGCAACGGGAACTTCGATTTTGATGGCCAACTCTTGTGGCGATAACGATTCCAATTCATTGAGAATATCAATTATTTGACTATTGGCATAGTTTTGATCAAAATCATTGCATTGCAAGGCAATCAATCCACTAGAATATTTTATCATTTTCAAGCCAAGATTTTGCTTTTCCAATGTCAGGCATGCATTTATTATATCATCGGGAGAAACTAAATCAAATCCTCTAGCTCGATTCAAGGCACAATAGACTTCAGTCAAAGCTATTTGGCCTCCTTTGGATTTGGCCAACGGTATTATCAGTTTTGATATTTGTCGACCCAATTCTTTGAAATATTTATTCTCACTGTTGTATTGATTTCGTTTGACTGGATCATCAAAATCATCATCGACACCCAAACTGAGCAAATATGATTTAAAAAGAATCGTTTCATCAGAAGAAATTTCATTTCCTTTCTCTTTAATTTTTTCTTTAATACTGTTTGATAGTTTCACCATTTCTTCAATGTAGCCCATCAAATTTTTCAGATCGGCAAATGCACTATCAATATTTTTACTTGTTTGTTCATGTTGATCTTGAATTTTGCGTTCAATACCGCCAATACCTAAACGATATTTTCGATTTTCCATAGTTTTTTTTCCAATCTGGATTGAGAATCTTTCTGGTGGAGAAAAAAAACACAAATCAACATAAACCTATTTAGGTGAAAATAGTTTTGAAAGGAATTTGATCATATGGTCTCGAACCTGACAAATTCAAGTTCCCAGAATTCAAAAAGTTTTAAAGTATAAAAATGGTTAAACTGAAAAAATTGAGACCACGATGTTTCTTCGATATAATCATCAACGAAGAGAGCAGTAAGCTGTTTTTTTATTTTTGGAATTCTTGGAATCAATTTCTGATTTTTCTTAAGTTGGTAGAATTGTTTTCGAATTGTTCAATGATGTTTGTCCGAGGACTTGCGAAAATTTTAAATCTCTTTGCACTGGTCAGTTTTCCTGAAATTTGTATCATGAGTTTCATTAAATTTTTTTTTTAGGTGAACGTGGGCTCGGTAAAACATCTCAAAAACCACTTCATTACAAAAATGTTTTGTTCCATCGGGTCATTCAAAACTTTATGATTCAAAGCGGAGATTTTTCTCTTGGTTAGTTTTTTTCAAGTTTGTTTTGTTTTAAATTTTTTTTTAAGGCAATGGAAAAGGTGGGGAAAGCATTTATGGTGGTACTTTTGAAGGTAACCAGTTGTTTTAGTTTGATTTCAATTTAAAAAACAATTTTTCTATTGAAAGACGAATCGTTTGATGTTAAGCATGATCGTCCTTTTCTTTTATCAATGGCTAATCGTGGAAAAAATACTAATGGATCACAGTTTTTTATGTATGAATGTTTGAATACATCTTGGTGGTGTTGAAAATAATATCTTTTCAAATATTTAGCACTTTGAATCCTGTACCGCACTTGGATGGAGTTCATGTAGTTTTTGGTCATGTTATTTCTGGGCAAGATGTTGTCCAGAAAATTGCTGAACAACCAGTTAATAATCAAAAACGACCATTGACTGAAGTTCGTATCGGCAACTGTGGTGAACTAATACCACAGATCAAAGCCAAAGCTGAAGGTGAAAAGAAAAAATCTAAACAAAACAATGAAGGTGATAGTGATAGTTCAGATTCTGATGGAAGCAGTGATTCAGATTCTGATTCATCATCATCATCATCGGGTTCGGCTTCAACTTCATCTGACGAAGATGATGGCTCGAAAAAACGTAAGAAAATACGAAACCAGAAAAATGATACCAACGAGCTCAACGATTCGGAGAAAAAAGATGATGCTGGGGATGATGCGGACCATGAAGAGGGAGAAATAATTTCCTTATTCAATCCTAAATACTCTGTCAAAATAGATCCAGATGAAATTCCAGAGGTTCCGAAAAATAGATTTTTATCTCGTAATTTTGTCGCACCAAATAGCGATCAACAACGTCGAGCCGAAAATAATGAGAACAATGAAGAAGGGTCTCGAAAAATAATATTGAAGAAAGAAAACGACTGTCTTATACAAAGCGTATTTCATACACAAAATCTGGGCGTAAAATTAAAGGTCGTGGTTTGATACGCTATAGAACACCTTCGCCTGATTCGAGACGTTACAGGCGTAGTGAAACACCGCCACATTGGAAAATGGAACAATCTAAAGTTAAACCATTCAAACAAATAGTCTCGGAATATCGTCGTCGAATTTCTCGAGAATCTGGAAAAGATGATCAAGAAGAAATCGAAAACCGTAAAAAGAGAGAGGATGGTTTTGATCGTCATCAATATAGAGACAGATTTTCAAGAAGAAATACCGAATATGAAAATGGAAGAAAACGAAAAAGTCGGTCTCGTTCTATTGGTCATCAAGACAATCCTTCAGAACGATTCAATGATAGAAGAGCTAGACAGCGATCTTCTCCAGATGTCTATCATCGTAATAATCGACATGATGAAACAAAACACTTTCAAAAAAACGAAGAAGAGAAGGACATTCAAAAAAAACATTCAGAAAATTCAAAATCTCAAACTGATAGAAAAGAAGAAATTTCTTTCAACAAAAAAGAAGAGGATCATAAATCTAAAGAAAAGGTAAATTATTTTAAAATTCTGATTCATTGATTTTAAAACTCCGTTTTTTTCTTCCAGGGAGATTCATCGAAAATTCGCTCGTATAAACTAGCCGACTCGAAAACAGAATCAAAAGATGTTGATCATAAACGCCGAAATTCAGATCGAGAATCCGAACAAATCAAAGAAAATGGTGGACTAAAAAACATGATTCGAAATCAAACGAAACTCATCATAACACCGAACGAAATCATCGTCGGCGTCATGCTGAATCGACTGATTTGAAGAGTAGAAACGAGGATGAGATTAAAAAATCACAATATCCAAAAGAGAACGACAAAACGAGCAAAGAAAATTCTGAAAATCTTTCAAAAAAAGAATCGGAGCGTAAAAAGACTAAAGACATTGGTGAACAACATGGTGATCGTCATTCACGTCGGAACAGAGATGATCATCGCACTCACCATGATCGTAAAAGATCATCGTCTCGAGAAAAGAAGAATAATACTTCCACCTATGATCATCATCATGATAAAGAGAAACATTCATCATCGCATAAAGTTTTAGCTTGATGATCAACAAGCTCTAACAATCTTTCTGTCCAACGAGAAAAACCATTTCTATTCTTTCTTGATGAATTTATTCGAAAATTTTGGAGACTTTTTTTCAACCAGAGTAATACCCATAATTTTGCATGTCTATTTCAAAACCTAAAAATTTTTTTTCTCATCAATCTCGAAATTACTGTTCGATTGAACCATTCAATAATATGAATATTTTTTTGTTCCAAATTTGTTTCAACAAAAACTAGAAAAAAACAATAATACTTTTTTTCATAAGGAATTTTACTACTCGTGTTCATTTGATGAATTTTGAATTCTTAAGAACTTCAAAGAGTCTCAGGAAAAAATTCGAATCAGCGTGAAACGAAAAGTTTCCGCAAACTTTTTGTATGGGAAAGAAAATTCACAAACTACCTTGGTATGTTTTGTTCATGTTAAATTAGCGACATACAAACACGCAATCGTTGTTTTTTTTGGCTGTTTGTTTATTCTATTTATTTTTTTTTTTTTGCTGTTGTTTCACGAATCACGAAAAGACTTTTCTGGTTGTTGTTAGGTAAATGAAATATTTTGTTTTGTTTCCTTCGAATTTAATGCAAATTAAATCACCATTGTACACCGAAAGGAACCCGAAACATGGCAACGCCTTTCTTGATCCAAGTGAAACCAGAAAAAAGAAAATCGACCCAAATTTTCTCAATAATATAAAATAAAAAAAATAAATTCTTTTGATATGATTTCAATGCGGGTACGCGCCCTCAACTTGGCGCTATCATCACCAAATCTTGCAATAGTTTTTCTCAATTGAAACCAGTGTTTTTCTTGTTTCATTGTGATATTCAAATGATTTACAGTATTGTTTACCAATTCGTTTGGTTTATTTTGTCCACTCTTCGTTTCAAATAAGCAAAATTTTTGAAAAAAATGATTATCCATCAGTAATGCTGAAATCTTGAGAATTTTTTTTTAATCGAAAACTAGTGTAAGTAGATTTGATAAAATAATTGATTTTATATTAAAAATTCATCATTTCTATCTTGAAATAGTTCAGTTTTATGATTTTTGAAAATTCGAATTTATTTTCTCTACAACAATCAAATGAATTTTATTTAAACGAAATCGAAATTTTTGAAACGTTTGTTTCTTCATTTTATTTTGATTACTGTGTATCTTTTTCTTCAATCAAAGATTGATAATATCAAAGCAACGAGAAAAAATGTCTAACAACATTGTTCCTTTAGACGAAAGTTCCAAAACTCAAAGGCCTTCAAGTATGTTTGTTTGCTTCTTTACAAATAATAGTTTTTTTTATAGATAGTGCTTTCAAACAGCAAAAACTTTCAGCTTGGCAGCCGATTTTAACTGTTGGTACTGTTCTTCCCACTTTCTTCCTCATTGGTGTCACATTCATTCCGGTCGGTATCGGTCTACTGATCTCTTCCTATCAGGTTCAAGAATATGAGGTTGATTATACTCGCTGTGAGAGGTTTGATCCTACCAATAATCAGTCAGGAACGGTTCTATGTTCGGAGTTTATTCAGAAAAATCCTCATCAATCTTGTGAATGTAGAATCAACATTGAGATTCCTGTTGATTATAAACGCGATGTTTACATTTATTATGGTTTGACCAATTTCTATCAGAACCATCGTCGATATGTTAAATCTCGTGACGATTATCAATTGCTGGGTCACATGCAAGCTAGTTCAGCTTGTGTGCCATTCGCTCATCGTAAAGATGAAAATGGCATAGAAAAAACGATAATGCCTTGTGGAGCGATAGCCAACAGCTTGTTTAATGATACTTTCAAACTGATAAGATTGATTAACACCACCAACGAATCTAACAAACAATTATCAACATCAAATTTTTTACGAGATGTGCCATTAGTTTATACTGGCATAGCCTGGGCAACCGATAAAAGAAGTAAATTTATTAATCCTCCGGTACCTAAAGGGTCCAGTTTGGCGTCTGCTTTCAACGGAACAATTAAACCAGTCAATTGGCGTCATCCAATTTACGAGCTAGACAAAATTCACCAAGAAAATAATGGTCTTCAGAATGAGGGCCTGATGGTTTGGATGAGAGCCGCAGCATTTCCTACATTTCGAAAGTTGTTGGCTCGTGTAGCACACGACATGCATGATGATGAAAAAATCGATTATCAAGAATCGTTACCGAAAGGAAACTATCAGCTTCGTATCGATTACAGTGAGAAAATACTAATGATAAAAATTTATCACCAACACACTATTTTATTTTGGTTTCTAGATTTTCCAGTCGCTCATTTCAAAGGAAGGAAACGGTTCATTATTTCGAATACATCGTGGCTTGGCGGGAGAAATTCGTTCATCGGAGCGATTTACGTTCTAGTCGGTATCATCGCTCTCATCTTGTCCGCTGTTTTTTTCATTATCCATAAAAAGTTTAGCAAAAAGTAAGTAAAAGTTGAAGTTTGAATCAATTCTCATTTCATTGCCTCTTTCTAGTTCTGATGAAAATCTTAATTTAACACCACAGACGTCATTTCTCAATGGTTAGGAAAAAGAACTCATCCCTTACAACAACACCTAATCATGATTCAATAAAATAATTCAAATAATAATCTCTCAAAAACATCTTATTCTCAATTTATCAATCATTCTCATTATCATAAAAAAAAATTTTAATAAGAAAAAAAATCATCGTCTTGAAAAGGACGACGACGACTCGGTTGTTGTGTGATTTTCATCTTTATTTTTTTAATAAAATAACTTTGTTGTTTCATTTTTTGTTTTGTTTTTTCTGTTTGATTTTGTCTTGAAATTTAATTTATGCTTTAATTGTCTTTAATGTTGATCATAAAAAATTAAAAGGAATAAAAACTATTAACCTTTTGGAATAGTTTTGTGAATCAGGCGTCCTCTACTTTTTCGAAAGGTTCAAGTCTTTTTAGAACCAAGAATTCAAAGCTTATTCAAATTTTAAAATCTTGGTATGAAACACGGTATAGAGACACTTTGTTTGGTTGCGGTTGTAGAAATAGTGGAACGGTGGAAGAAAATTTAAATCGACAAGAAAAACAGTAAACAAAACACGTTCGGCTTGTCATTTGTGACGATTTCATCGTCATTTGTTTGATCAATCATCAACAATACAAGAAAAAATTTAATACTAAAAGATTAAGAGTTTTGTCATTATTTTGGTTTATTAAAAAAATTGTCAGACAGATGATAAGCTCCCATATTCATCACCATCAAGATCTGCAATTTTTGAAATAGTATGTTTAAATTTATGATGATGGCTCATTCTAGCAGATTCTATGAAACTTTTATCGCAGTTTTTTTTGCAAGAAAACCTGATAACATTACTAAAAATAGGAATTAAGGATTTTCATTTAAAAATATCCAACAGTATTAAAATCTTTCTCAAAATGTTTTATTTAAAAAAACGATTTTTTCCAAAATGAATTAATTTCTTTTTTTTCTTCACTATAGGCGAAAATCAAATGAATTGCAGAAAAATGTAGTGAACTGAAGAAGATGGGCACGCACGCGTGCGATGTTTTAAACGACAGTTTTTTTGATTTCAATGATCTGTGATTAGATGATATGAATGAATTCTATGAAAAGCAATTTGAAGCAATCATTTCGTTCATTCAAAATGTTGTGCTTTTCTTTTAAATTATGGTGTTTGATGTGTTTGCCTGACTTATCCACAAATACTTCGAAATAGATCAAGAAAAAATGACACTGATATGATGTGTTTTCAAGTGCTTTGATTGGAGTTTTCGTAGAAAAACAACGATTTTTTTCTGTGTTTATAACCATGGTGATGATTGAAACATCAATTTAAAGAATCATCCATTGATTTATCTTCAAAAAAAATATTTGTTGTGATGTGTTCGATCAATACTCAACCAATCTATCGATCCTTTGGAATGATGCAATTTTTTTTATTTGTTCGATCCGGTTCCTTGAGATTTAACTAGATGTTAATGCTTCTAATCCTACGACAACCTCTTCAAAATGATGTTAATTTTCAATAATCATCGAATGATCAGTATAAGCTTCATTAGTTATCATCATTATTACTATTGAGAATTTTTGTTAATGAAGTTTATCACCAAAAAAAACCATCGAACTTGTCGATGATGATGATGGTGATGGAATGCTGTCCTGGATTATCATGCTTCTTAAGGATTTTGTGATAATTGAAAATTTCTTTAGTAGTACTAACAAGCAAACCTCAAAGCCAGTTTTAGATTTGTTCTCTCGCCAATAGCATAAATACGACATAAAACAACCATCCATTTAGAAACAAAACAATACTTCCGTTACTATTAGTTTTTAAAATTTATTTATTGACAAAACTTCAAATCAAAAGTTTTTTTTTTCAAACATTCGATTTACATTTTCTCAGTTTTAACATCAGCATCGAGGCAATCCTGAATTGAACAAAGGTGAGTTGCATTTCTTGCATTTTCTTGGTTTACCTTGATTACTTTGTGAAGAAGAAAAAAATTGAGATAACAACAAGAAGAAAAAATCATTCGATTGTACTTTGAACAACTAAGCACGTTTCTAATGTTTTTTTGTTGCTTTCGTTCTACAATGTTGTAAGATGTTGGCTTTGAAAAAAAAACTTGTTCAAGTAAAGATCTCTAAAGATTCGAGGTATCTGGGTCATATTTTTAAATAATCTCAGTTTGATATTGTACTGAACGCGAGATTCGCCAATGCGCAACAAGACGTTGTTCTATTCAGTTCAATTCTGTTTGTTGATTTAGCTAGCTAGCGTGGTCGGTGTGTGGTTAGGCCTAGATTTCTTTTTAGCTTTAGTTTTTTCTCAAAGTGTTTTAAGACTCAAAATTTTTTGTTTTTTAAAAGATCTTCCCGAGAAACAGAAAAATGGTTCAAAATGAAACCAGCCAACATTTTTTGGCCGAATATGACCAGGAACACTTGCTCCAATTTCAATCGACCAATACGGCAGAGCAGAACGGACAACTTATGGAGGATATTGGTGAAGTGAATTTTCCATCTCTCTGTAAACCGGAATATTTTTCTGATAATCAGAAATCTGGTGAATCGATTGATGATCTGCTTGAACCACTTGATTCATCGATTCATCAAAGCATCGCTCGTACCTCGCCAGAAGATATCGCTCGATTTAGGCAAGCTGGTAATATCTTTTTTTCTATGAGTTTTGCGAAAGTTTCATTATTCTGCATTTTTTCAAGGTTTGGAACAAATCTCTAAAGGCAAAGTTGCGGCATTATTGTTGGCTGGTGGGCAAGGTACTCGGCTTGGCTCAAGTTTGCCAAAAGGAATGTTCGATGTTGGTTTGCCATCCAAAAAGTGCCTTTATCAAATTCAAGCTGAAAGAATTCTCAGGCTTGAGCGATTGGCAAAACAAGCGACTGGTCAAGTGGGCAACATCACTTGGTACATCATGACTTCAGAACAGACCAAAGAACCGACATTGGAATTCTTCAAAAAACATGATTTTTTCAATTTGGATCCAAAAAATGTTGTTCTTTTTGAGCAAAGCACGATTCCTTGTTTTACTTTCAATGGGAAAATCATTTTAGATCAACCATGGAAAATTTCTCGAGCTCCTGATGGTAATGGAGGTCTTTATCGAGCATTGCGAACTCAAGGCATTCTTGATGACATGAAATCTCGGGAAATCGAAAGCGTCCATGTTTATTGTGTTGATAATATTTTGGTGAAAGTAGCCGATCCAGTTTTCATCGGTTATTGCCTGTCGAAGAAGGTTGAATGTGCGGCCAAAGTTGTCGAAAAAATGTTACCAAACGAAGCCGTGGGAATTATCTGCAAGGTTCGAGGCAAGTTCAAAGTGGTCGAATATAGTGAAGTGTCCCATACTACGGCACAGAAACGAAACACCGATGGCCATTTACTGTTCAATGCCGGAAACATTTGCAATCATTATTTCACGGTCGATTTTCTCACTGACAAAGTCAAGTAAAAGTGAAGTTTATGAGTTGAACAAATAAAAAAATTATTCTTGTTTTTTTTCACAGAGAAGATCAACTAACATATCATGTGGCCAAGAAAAAAATTCCGTTCATCGATACCGATGGTGTTCGAATCGTTCCGAACAACCAAACGGAATAAAGTTGGAAAAGTTTGTTTTCGATGTTTTCGAATTTGCCGAGTATGTTATCGAATTAAGATCATTCTCTATGATTCTGATGAATTTTTTTTTTTGGTTCTCTTGAAACCACAGCAAATTTGCCGTTTGGGAAGTGTTACGGGAAGATGAGTTTGCACCATTGAAAAATAATGATAGCTGTGATCGTGATACACCGACCACCAGTCGTTTATCATTGTATAATATGCATCAACGTTACGTGCTAAACGCTGGTGGGAAATTTGTTGATGAGAATGGTTCGCCACAGCCATTGATTGCCAGGTAACAATGAATTGTTTTTTTTTTTTTGGGACATAAATTTTGAAATGACATGTCATATCAAATTAATCATCGATTTAATTTTTTTTTTTTTCATTATTTTTATTTTGCATGTCATTATTATTATTGTTGCCCTGGGGGTATGAATTTGTTTTGTTGTGTTTGCTGGATGTTTCATGCATGTCTTGATTTCATCGATTTAATCGATTCCCGATTATTTCCGATATCCGATGGTGATGGTAAATCGAAAACGACAATACGAAATGGATTGTTCGATCATTTGCTTTGATGATTATTTAATTTCGTTTGTTTGTCCTTGTTATTGTTTTACAGTCCTGCTCTAGCTTCCACCATCGTCACCAAAAAGTACTTTAAACTTGATTTTTTTTCTAAATAGATTTACAGCGATGATATACAAATCAATCAAACTTATTGTTTTTTTTTCAACGAACAGCCATGTCGATAATCAAGTGATTTGTGAAATATCTCCTCTGGTATCGTATGATGGTGAGAATTTGGAGCATCTCGCTGGGAAATCGTTTCGATCTCCATTGTTGTTGAATGATTGATTGATAGCATAAAATCTATGACAAAACTCTAGCTTTGATTTTTTAAAACAACATCGATTTATAGAAGAGATTCGATGCTCAAATCAATTTTTTTAACTACCCAATAAGAATCTAGCTACCAGTTTCTTTCGACTAGAAAATTTAAGAATAATTTTTTACAAAAACATAAATTTAATTATCTTTCTTTTTTTTATAATTTAATTTTTCAATTTCATCTAGCCAATTTGATTTGTTTGCCATGGTTTGAATGGTTTTTTTTTAGTTTGTTTGTTTGCTTTTAATGAAATTAATTTTATTTTTATTATTTTTAATAAATTTATTCTCTTTTTTTATTATTCAATTTTTTTTTTATTTTTTAAAAAACAATAAAAAACTTGATTAATTCATTCATTCACAAAAGTGATGACTCAATGAATCGAATGATTCGACTTGATCGAACGATTCAACGTTCGAATGTTAATTCTCGATGAAATCACACCATTCATTGAATTAAGTTTCGAATTATTAATTATGCTACGAAGTGTATGCCTGCTTTTTCAGCCATTTTTTTTTTACTTTCACGCTTGTGCGATAACCAAGTGCTTGTGTAATAATTAATTAATTTGATGGTCATTCAAATGGTGGTGATGGGGTGATTTGATGAGAAAGACCCTGAAAATTCGATTATCTGATCAAAAGTGAATGATGATTCATTGAGGTTTATTTAAAAAATGACAGGGCTTAAAAGTTTTAGCATAGGGTACGCCAAAGGTGGTAGCTAGAACATCACGGCATCAATGTTTTCAACATCATAATGTGGTGGTATTAAAAGTGATCTTCTTAAAATCGTCTGATAATTCGTTTGGTGTGTATGTGTTAGTGTGTCTGTGTGTTATTAATAGCTTTCTTTCTTTCGTTGTTTAGCTTGCTTCGCTGTCCTCCAAACAAACCACCAAAACGAAACGAATGCTACAACCCACCAGTATTATTATATCAAGCCTTACATTGAAACAGATCTTACCAGTGATACTAAAAACTCAAGTCTCTGAAGTGGTGAATGATTCATTGCATGAGCAAAAACTTGTTGTATTTAAACTCCAAGCGCCAAATCCGAGTTCAGTGTGGTTTCCACAGTGTTGGATGGTTGGTTCATTCATTCATTCAATTTCGATTAATCGTTGACTCTTTTTTTTGATAATTGATAATCGATTTATCGCTAACAACAATAATCAATGATCTTGATTTTGATAGATATTTTCATTCGAATTTCTCGGCTTCTTTAGGAAGGAAATCCGTTGGCCGAACCAAAGGTTGGTTTACGCTTTTTTTTATAGTGATGTTCATGGTTTCCTTTTTTTCTCTTTTTTAAACAGTTTTTCGAACTTTTTTCAAAAATTTATTCAAATATTAGTGATGTAAGAAATGTTTTTCATTATAAACCAACACTCATATAACATCGATCGATCCTATTTTGCTTGACCATCATCATTCTCATAATATTCATCGGTGATGAATCGATCGTCATCATTGTAGTAGTTTTTTTCATTGTCGTCTTGACCGCAATAATCTCATCATCATCTTCTCGTCATCACCGATCATATAAAATTCATTAAATTCAAATTTTCTATCGGCCAAATCGAAGAAGAAAGTGTGTCTGAGCGAGTGAGCGCGCGCGCGCGTGTTTCGTCTCTCAAAAATTTGTTCGATTGTTCAAAAATTTTGCTTTGTTTCGCTTGTATGTGGCCGTGTGTTTCATGCCAATAAATTTAGATTTTGCTTCGAAAATTTGAAATTGTTTTCTCGCTATCATTGAAAATCATTGAGAAAAAAAATTATCTTTTCGAATTGAACTACGAATTCGCTTTTTTGGTGGTTCACTCGATGACACACACAATGAATGGAACACGTCGTCTTCATTGTGTTATGTGTTGAACAAATCATCACAAACCACCACCATCGCCGTCGTCTTTGTTAACATGTAGAAGAACTGGCAGATTTTTACCAAAAAAATTGTTTTTTTTTCGTAAA
This sequence comes from Octodonta nipae, assembly GCA_034190945.1. Classification (NCBI taxonomy): domain Eukaryota; kingdom Metazoa; phylum Arthropoda; class Insecta; order Coleoptera; family Chrysomelidae; genus Octodonta; species Octodonta nipae. The sequence goes on from JAVLUE010000174.1 coordinate 79,416, forward strand.
TTACAATACGAAATAATTTGTTTGTGATACACGCACCGTTTACGAACAAATTGTTTTTTCAGGTAATTTTTTTTTGTGGCTGTTTTTCATTGTCATTGCCATATATCCACCACCACCACTATTACCACCGTGGCCATTATGATCATCACATTGCCTCTTCACATCAAAAACTAAATCATCGAATGATTGAGTTGATTTTGTTTTTCCATTTCATTCCTCTCGAGAGAAAGATCTCAACAGTATTTTGCGTATAAAGTTGTACACAAAATGCAAACGCCATATCTATATTGTTTGTTCAACTGGCTGGGCGCCATCGATCAAAAGTTTTCTATTAAATTTTCAAAAACAATTCAATGAAAAAAAAATCAGAAAACGTCAGAAAAAATCGAAACATTATTGAAAAAAAAAAAACTGAAAAGGGTTGTTCAGGTATTTTTTTTTTTAAACAAACAAAACCGATGTATCATATTGTTCGATTATTTTGTTGTATCGATTGATGATCAGACACGCACAAACAGTGAGAGAGATGATATCGATGATTCGATATCGTCATTATCTTTTGATAACCTTCGAATTATATTGGAAAAAAAACACCGAACCTTTTGTTTCGTCATTGTGTTTGTTTGTTTGTCACCAAAGTGCGAAAACTGAATTTAATGATCGAGATATTCGTTAAAGAGACCGTCGCCGTACAACAACTCGTCGCTGTCCTCGCTTGTCTTCTCAGCTCTTGAACTGTGTTTTCGCGCTTCATAAAACACCACAGAAAACTTTTCAACTTTTGGCTGGTTGGCTTGGCTTGCCTGTGTGTTTTTGCGCAGTGTTCTGGTTTCGGTTCGTTTCATTTGGAATAACTTGTATTCTCATTAGAAATCTCATTTCCAAGGAACGTCTTGACACTCCAACAATCATCAACAACAAGAAAAACTTTTTCAAGAAAAAACGAACGTTTCGGTTTTTTCTCTACTAAAAGAAAAAAAAACTAGTTTTGTTTGGTGATCGTTTTCGTCTAGTTCGCCTGGTGCATTGTGGCCAATTTTTTTTTTGCTTACAATCTCATCTTTGAAGAAACGAACAATTCAAGAGCGAAGTCAGTTTTCCTACAGTTTCATCGAAAAAAAAACTTTAAAATCTTTCTGACAACAAAACTTCTTGTTGATTATAAATCACCATGTTGAAGAGACAAACGAGATTTTTCTTCTTCTCTTGAAGTGTGGAAACCTTAAGAGAAATCATTCTCTCGTTCACTTTCTTTTATTTATTTTTCTTCTCAAAAAACATTTATCACAACAACACAAAAAGATTGGAAGACAACGGGATTTTTCTTTTACCTGTTGGTGTGTGTGTGTGTTTGTGCCAATCATTGTTCATTTGCTTCTACTGCTTCGAGGACTACGACGACGACGACAACAGAGCATTGTGTGACAGTCCTGGAGCAGATTCGATTCGTACGCGTGGTGTTCTCTCTTAATTTACCTCAATTTTGTGTGACATTAATCAATCATTGTTCTGCATCAATGGTGTCAATCGGTATTGCCACCACCACGACAACCAACCAATGATTTTCATCAACAGTTTTCGATTTTGTTTCGATCGATCAATCGATAGTTTGATCCAGTTTCTTGCTTTCACTCAATTTGATTTATTTGTTTGTTCTATGTGATATTTCTATGTTTCTATTGTTAAACTGTTGAAAAATGAAGATTCTATTCACAAGTTTGAGGTTTTGGTTTTGGTTGTGGTTGTCTAATGTTTCGATGGTTTTATCCCAACTACTTCTGACCTCATCACCATCATCATTATCAGATAACTCTCATCGATCAATCGATTATGATAATCGATTGATGATCAAAGTTGATCAAAGCTCAGTGATAGAAAAGTTCGAAAACAAAAGTTGCATCGACAAATCAAAAAATGAATGTTTGCAGCATTTGAATTTGATTTGTGATGAGAGCAGTGGGCAATGCCGTTGTCCGGATGATTATCCAGTTCGATTGTCCGATGAAATACCGTGCATGAAGTACAAACTTCTGGGTGAGTTGTGCATCCACTCACAGGAATGTCAATCGATCGAGCACGCCTCATGCCAGACCATGTTCATGTTCACATTGGAAACATTGGTTTCGATTCCTACTTACAAGCAATGGTTCTTCTACAACAAGATCAACAACGATAAAGATATCAGCTATTTGCTTAACAAGTTGTATGGCCGGTGTAGATGCCGATTGGGTTATCGAGCTACTCCCGATTATCGGTGTGTACCGGCTGGCAATCAATCACCATTCGAATGTGACCGAAACCGTGATTGTTTCAATAAAATCAATGATACGTACTGTGATTTGAAGACATCTCGTTGCACGTGCATCATGTCTCATCATTACTATGATGTCGAGCTCAAACAATGTCAAGAGCTTCATAAGGTTCATGGACAGTTTTGTCTGTCGACACAGGATTGTTTCTTCGATCATCATCCATCCTCGAATATGGAATGTTTTCGTTCGCAATGCCGATGTTCCAAACGACATTACTTTATCAACAATACGGGATGCGTACGGAAGCAACTCTGCTCGGGTGATTATCAATGGAACAGTACGACAGCATCGTGTCAATCTGTTTCCTTCACCGCTGTTTCGGTGTTTACCATGCTCAGCAAAGTCTTACCCATCTTGGTGATACTGGTTATCTTATTCAATCTGATTCGTCACCTACAACAAAATCGACAACAACATTCCTCCGATCTGAATGGGCTGAGATTCGATCCGGACAGTGGTCGTCATTATTACGATCGAATCGATTATAGGCAATTGAATTTTCGGCCACCATCCTCATTATCATCGACACGTTGCTCATATATCAACCATCATCTTAGGCGACCATCTTCGACGGCCCTGAATCGACAAAACCAATCGATCAATCATTCATTGTTATCGTTACCAGATTATGAGAGTGCCTTCCGACAGTCCACCAACTTGACCAAAACAATGAACACGCAGCAACAGCAGCAAACGTCGCTGCCACACACCAAACAACAACAATGGAGCCTAAACCACTCGATGACAATGAAGAGCATTTACCATCCTATGAAGAGGCTGTTGAATTGTTGAAAAAAGGCTCGAACTAATAACCAAAGTTGAGCAATTTTTTTGTTTTCCAAGTGCTTCAAATTGGCATCAAGTGATGAGATGAATGTTTGCGTTTTTCATTTTTCATGGAAAACCTCATTGAAAGAATCTCATTGACATTGGAATCGTAGTTTTTTTTTATTTTTTCTCATCTTTCGATCTTATCTTTTATCATTATCTCTATCTCATGATCATGATCATGATCATCAGCCAAGCAAGCAATCATTTTTTTTTTTATCTCAGTTTTTTTTGATTGTCTTGAAATGACATTCATCATCTCATCTTTGGTTGTTGTTTGAAAGTTTTTTTTTTGAATGAATGATCAACCTAACAAATGATCATAAATAACTTGTGTAAATAATATTTAAAAAAATGAAAAACTTTTTAAAATTTCTTAAAACTCTCATTCTATGAATTTGATGATTTAAGATTTCTAAAATTGCCAAACATAAACAATTTGGGAAAAACACTTTCGACACAATGTGTGTGTTCTGGTTCTGTAATAAAGATTCTTCAAAGAACAAACACAGAGAACAGCAAAACCACGGCAATCAATATCATCTCGATCGAGAGTTTTAGTAAAAATTTTTACGATGCTATTCGGTTATTCATACAACGTGTACCGCTAGAATACAACCAGATCTACAATAATAGTAATAATTCGATTCTACGATTAACGTTTTAGGTTCTGGTTTGTTGAGTTGTGTTGGCTTTCAATCAAGAAAATCTTAAGCTAAGTTTAGTGGTTTTTTTTTTCAAGCTGAAAGCTTTCAACCAAAAATGTTTGACCTGATTTCGAATGAAATGAGCCAAAACATTTCACGGTCATGACGGTGTCGAAGCAAATTATGATCGGCTTGTTTCTCGGGATTCTTGATCTCTGTGAATATCTGCTTGTCAGTTTCACAAAAATCGTTTAGCGATGGTCAAAGCTCTTATAAATCAACGTATCATCGAACACTATCACCGAACAAGAGATGGCCAATAGAAAAGAATGAAACGAAAAAATCAACTTTGATTCAGCAAACTGAAACGACAAGCCAAGAACAGCAGAATATTTTCGTTTGCAACGATCTTTTCCTCTGCCCAGATGATTTGAATGGAAATTTGAACAGAAAAAATGTTGACACAAAACGTATTTTGAAAAATCTGAAAGAAACTAATTTCTTTGTAATGACACGACGTCCATGCTATCAAAACTTGGACCTATGTGAGACGTTCGATGTCAATACGCATTGTGATCTCAAACAGAACCGATGCCTTTGCAATTCGAATCATTTCTTTGATTTCAAATCGAATATTTGCTTGAACAGTAAAATTTTCTCGATCGAAGATCTTTACAAGGATTATTGTTCTACTATGATGATGATCAATCAACAAGAATCATTGATATAATAAATCCATTCAGTCTGTCCAAGTTGTTCAAAGTTTTAGCATTTTTCATATTGATCATCGGGGCCATTGCCAAATGCATCGAACATCATAATCGCAGTGATGATTCGGTACAACAATCTTCTTCTCGGGAAGAGGTCAGACAACAACAACCTATCGATTCACCATCCCAGGTCATCACGATGGAACAACAAACAAGCAACTTTGAACAAACACAATCGAATTGTTTGATGGATCACCAAACAACCGAATCAAACAATCAAATGTTCGAAACAGTTTCGTTACCTCCGTACGAATCTTATGAACAGTACTTCTCTCCCAATACTCAACAAAACCACGGTTTGATTGATGACTGTTTATCATTATCGTCAACAGGTTTTTTGCCAACCTACGAAGAAGCCATTCAGCAAAGAAACCAATCAATCATGAATGAAAAAGCTTTGAATCAGCTTTGACCGATCAATCATAGCCAGAAAGCAATAACAACAGCAAAGATTAACCCAATGACGATGATCAAACGATGTCATGTTAATTGTTGTTTTCTCAATCTCTCAATGTGTTTGTTTGTTTGTTTAAAGTCTTCTAAATAAAAAAAATGTTTTTCCTCGTTTTGTTTGTTTGTTTGATTGTGTCGACCTTCGAACAGCACCATTTGCAATCATTTTTCGCATCATCATTTCGAAAATTTGAATACTTTTTTAATGGAGCTGAATCTGAATGAAAACACTTTAGGTTTGATGGGCAGAAAATCCATCATTCAATTGACAAAGACATCAGACATTTGCGAAACTCAAAAAAAATCTCAAGATGATTGTTTTCAAATCTGCCAGTGGTCTATAGAACAATAAGTGTTGAAACGATTTTTTCATTAAAAATTAACACTGAGCTTCCACCACCAGTCAAAATTGACACCCATCAATCAGCCTTAATTAATCGAAAAAAATTGAGCCAAGAGAAAATCTTAAATCTCAACCAAAATCACCAAGATTTGGTAGCCAAAGTAACACCAACAACACTTGTCTACTTGTCGGGAAAACAATCCAGGTAGCTAGTTTTGTTCACTCGAAAATAAAAAAAACTGTTGGATCAAAAGTTTCCAGGAGCTTTTGGAACACTAGAGGCCAGCCTTCTTCCTTCTCTCACTCTCTTTCTCTCGTCAAAGGCTTGTGAGAAATATTAGTTTTGAGATTGGTGCAATGCATATTCATAATGAATTAATGAGAATGGGAAACGGTTGGGCATTAGGTGAGAATTGGCAACATCAACAGCCAAAAACTGGTCAGCTTTGACGGTTTCGAAACCAAAATTGACGGTGTGAGAGACCACCACCTCGGCCACCTCTTTCTGCTTTTTTTTTTTGGTTGGCAGCAATCAACGAACCATGAGAAGTATTTGGTGTTTGGCCAGTGTTGTGTGGCCAATGTGTCGAACATTTTACGAGTAGTCTTGCGTCGTATCTCGTTCTCGTCAATTTCAATCCATTTAATTTGGCGCCAAAACTGAAATCTTTCGGTGATCGAGCAACAATATCGTGTCGATCTGATCGAGAAATATGTGACCGGTGTCGGTTCTTCTTCTAGTGTTTTTCCTAGTTCTAGTGTTTTTTTTTTGTAGTTTTTTGTTTCGGAAATGCAATGTCTTCGGAAAAAACCGAATTGGCCACCATGTCTAGTTGTAGTAGTAGTGATTTTTTGTTTGGATTTGATGGTGGCGCCATCGATATCTCTGTCGTTGGCGAATCGTCGAATCGATTGGCGTTCGTTCAAGCCAGAGAAGCTAAAGTTCGAAATCGATCAATCCAAAGGTAAGAGATCGAGTTTTCAATCTTCTTCTAATCTAACAGTTTACTGAAAAAAAAGGATGCGATGTCATCTCGTATTCGAACGCCACTCTCAATGAGTGTGGGTTCTGTGTCGGCTCTGACACCGAACTCGATTGGAACTATGGAAAAGATTGCTCTGGAGGTTTGTTCTCTTGATGAATTTTTCAAAACTTTATTTCTCTTCGAAGTTTGCTTCGGAAACGCCACAACCGATTGTTTGGGGGTGTGTAATGGGAAAGCGTACATTGATGAATGTACTGGAATCTGTGTTCAACCAGGTTGGTGATTGATGAAAACTCTAGAAAAATTCACCCTTTCTCTCTCTTTCACTGGTTTTTTTTCAACCAAAAAAAATGAAGAAGACACCGAAGACAACATCATTCAGGTTTCGCCATCAACTTTACCGCTTACCAATCGGGATTGTCGTGTTTTATGTATTCGATCGGTGAAAGAGCTAACCGAAACCAATGTTCAACCACTGTCAAATCCATCGTCGCAGGTGTTTTCGTTGGATGAATGTGATCTTTGTCGATTATCACCATCTCCATTATCGTCGGCTGCTTCAAGAACAACAATAGGAAACGAAAATATCGGTTCAATTGATTCGGTTGAATGTACCACCGCTTCCGTAGCCAACAACAACCTTACAAATGATTGCCGATTTCCTGGCCTACGGAACAGAAACCAACAGCAGAGCAGATTGGTTTGTGGGAAATGTGTTCAAAACTCTAATGAAATGTTGGGACAATATTTCGACAGCTGTGGTAATTGCCTTCATTTGAATGATCCTTGTTCGTGTGATCGGTAAGTTTCTTGGCTTCAAGAGAAAAGTGTTTTGTTATTTGAAGGCAAACGGATATAAAAAAAAAACATAGGTTTTGTCTTTCTCTGTAGCCTTGACCATTTTCGCTTCCATTGGAATGTTAAAGATAATGGGAATTACCTTGAATAGAGAAAATCTTACAATCTCTTGTCATATTCATAGAAATAATTACACAAATTTTGCTTATTTTATTATTATTATTATTTTTATTTTTTCTAATTAATCGTTTTTATTCTTTATTTTATTTAACTGCTGGCCTAACTATTGTAATTAATTCGGGAAATATAATTTTTTTTATTATTTTGCGAAGAAATCCTGTTCGTTGTGGATGTATCGATCCGAGTAATTGTTTGTTGTACATCGTCTCTCGCCCAATGCATAATACCAAAACCACCAACCAGTCAATGTAAGTATTTCTTTCTGTCTGCCTTTTTTTCTAGGTTTATTATTTGTGTGTCCCCTAGTGTCCCTAGGTTTTTGTAGTTCACTGGTTCTCTCCACAACAATTGATGATAGCAATAAAACAATGATAATTAGTTTTACCTTTATAAATTAATAATTTCCCACTAGACAACTCTAGTCATATCTCTCATTAATGTTTTTTTTTCTATTTTATGTTATCAGATATCTCGTTGGATACTTTTATCCG
>JAVLUE010000175.1:0-20001 GCA_034190945.1 Octodonta nipae
TGTGCGGTGATAGATTTTTTAATTTTGTCCCCCTACATTAACCCCATAATTCAGAATTCCTTTATTTACACTAGGCGTTCGTGACGAGGTAATCGATATCTGTTAAGTACGGATTTTAATTGTTTTCTTAGTAGATTTGAAGAAAATAGTCTGTGAAAAATTAACTGGCTGATGCAAGTTATTAAGTTATTTTTTTCATATAATGTATGGAACTCTAAAAATGTAAACAAAGATAAAGTAAAACTCTAATGATTCAAATATTTAATGTGAACAACCTAATTATAAATGCATATAATTTTTTAATACCTATACATTATTTACCAGAATTTGTATATACCTAAAAAAATAATATAAAAAAGAAACAATAATATGCATTAACAAAAAAATATATAGAAATATGTGTTAGGTGTTGACACACTATAGAAAATTATCACAGTCAAACTATGAAGCAAATATAACAAAAATATAAATTGTTTTCCATATAAAAAAAAACAAATGATATGAGTCTCCCAAACCAGTAATATATGCTTTGAAATGTTTACAAAAATAGTAATTAGTTACATTTTTTTGTATAAATTAGTAAATTTGTGCAGTAAGACAGCTGCAAAAATAGACCAATTAAAACTAAGTTTATAAGGCAAGTTAAGCCAGGTAGTTACGATTAAAGTTCATCTAATTCTTAAAAAGCAGACTAGTTTTGACATGAACCACACATGTATATAAAAATGATGCACGTGATAATTGCTTCAAATTGATGAAGAAATATTGTAGTACACCAGAAGACAATAAATACAAAGTACACAATTTGAATTAGAAAGTGAAATTGAAAGTTTAGTCAAAACCAAGCATGGGAATCTGAATTCTTCCTGGAATGAAAATGTATAAGATGTCTTTTTTCTGACGAGAACAAGATACTAAATAGAAAACGTGAGAAAAGGTTTGTTTCTCAACCCAGTTTGCAGGATAAAAGCTGTTTAGACACATGAAAAAGGAAAAAATAAGTCTACTGTTCAATGAACTAGTTTAGCTATAAAGAACAGACAAGAAATGTGGAGTTTGTTGCATGTTTGCACTGAGAAATGAAATTTTGTTTTCAGCCAGCAGCTGTCACATTATACAGATATTTAGAAAATATAATGATAAATAAAATAACAGCATCTTCAGAATGAATTTGTCTGTGTAAAAATGATTTGCAAAAAATTGTCTGCCTCATGCTCATATTTATTTTTATTAATTTCAGAAACTTTTATAACACCTTATTGAAAAATGAAAATGTTTGAATCATTTCAAATAAACAGACCAGAAACTTGGTAATTGAGGATGTGATGAAAGATATCAGAAGTAGTCTAATAACAAAGTTTTCTCATTGAAAAACCGATGATTGTCTTATTATACATTATCAATTTTAGTAGCTTAACAATGTACAAGTTAGTCTGATTTTATTATTATTTGATTAAACGAAAGATGTAGAATAACATGTGTTCCTCCGGGAAAGTAATGCATTTATGTACATCTAAAAAATATATAAATTACAGAAAGTTTTTCTTAAGCAAGCAAGTTTATTTGCTAATCTCACTTTAAGGAAGTACTTAGTCTGTGATGGATATTCACGCCAATCAAATATCTATTTTAAGAAATTGTAGGTTCCTTATTGAAACTAGATTGGGGTTTTACTAACTACAAAATCAGAACATAAAATGAATTTCTTTGACCTCCTTATTTAAATCAGTTTTAGCAATGGTAACAATTACTTTTGCAGTTTATCAAAACCCTCAGTCTATAACTCTTAATATAATCTATAACCAATAAAAAATTGTAGTTTCCAATTATTAATAAATAATAAACTCATCAATTTTGTAGAATTCCAAGATTTGAGAAAAATCTTAATCATATTTGGTACATTGTATTGTAGTCTATTGAGAATATGTTGATAAATATAAACTTTAGAAAAAAATTGAATGAGACCTTTTTTTGTAGAGAATTGAATTTCCTACAAAACGGTTTCCATGTTTTTTTTTCAAAGCCAAAAACTGTAAGAGATATTAAAACTTTTATTTTTATTATATCTTTTATTATAATATTTTTTCTCATCAAAAGGAAGCTTTTTAGGGGAATCCTCAAGAAATTTAATTTTTAACAACCAATATAATATATAAAAAAGCTGTAAATTCTTGCCAACCCTGAAAAAAAATTAACAGCTACGTGTTTTCATTATTGAACAATATTAAAAAAGGCTGGTCAAACAGTGATTGTTACTGTTGCTCGATATCGCGATATAATAACAGTTCCTTCTGCCCAAATTGGATGATATTAATGTGGCTAATATGCGGTTTCAACAAGATGGTGTCACATGCCATACAGCCCGTGAAACAATCCAATTACTGCATGGGACATTACCTGGTCGTGTTCTCTCTTGTTTCGGTGATCAGAATTGGCGGCTCCCTAGGTCGTGTGATTTAACACCATTAGATTTATCATTAGATGTCAAAAAGTCCTCAACTACCCGTGAATTACAGAAGGAAATTCAGTCATATTTATGCAGAATGGTCATGGAAAATATCGACAATAGTGCGTATGTGCCAGTAAAGCCGTGAAGGTCATTTGCCCGACGTCTTATTTCATAAATAACCCTACCCAACGTACTTAATGATTCAATAAAAAAATAACAATTTAAATACTAAAAAGTGTGTTTTCTATTTGATTTAAATATTGCATTAATTTTGGTACACCCTCTAGCTAGTAACATCTAAGTTAAGAAAAATCTCAAAAAAAAACAAAATAAACTGTGCTAATTTTAATATGTAAGGAGTGGACAAAACTCACGTTTAGGATAAAACAGAAATCCCAGAAGATAAAATATGTGGTATTAGGTATTTTTTCATGAATGTCATTAATGTATGAAAGCTGTATCAAAATTATAGTAGATGTTCAAAAAGAATTTAAAGGACGTAGCATTCTAGACTTCCTTGTGAAAAAGAATATTTTAAAGAAAAATCTTAAAAACATAGAAAATAAGTTGCAGCCCTAATTTCTCGAAAGGCTGATATATCTATTATCGTAAAACGGCTTTTACAAAAAAAATTCTAAAATGTGATTTCAGACTAGTATCTCACTTAAAACAAAAACTGTTTTTACTTCTACAATATTGACTATGATTTAGTTTTTTTTTTCATTTTTAGCTTATAATAATTTGTTGATAAAATATTTTTGCATTTTTACTGTGTTCTAATCTACTTCAAAGAACAAAATTTACCTCAGCCAGCCAGCATAATGATTTGGTTACTAGTACCCAAGTAAATATTCAGCCTATTATTATATTTTGGTTCAGAATAGACAAAATGTACAAACTTAACAGAATGCATTATTTTCCCGTACTGCCTGTGTATAACAGCTGCATTTTAAGAATCATTGTTATTACATTTTCATGTTTTAACGTTTGTTCATGTCGTTCAAGTGCCTGAACGCGTACGCAGACGCCACCCCTAAAGCGAAGATGACCATGTTCGTCACACAACCCCACCATTTGAAAGGACCCGGTTTCAACATCATCTGCAGGTACGCCATTTTGCTGCTGGAGTACGGGGGATACCTAGCGGCAGATAACTTCTCTCCCATAGCGCCCAAATCTTTCTGCAAGACGCTCTTCTTGTGCGTGAAAGTGTTGTAAGTGTGCTTTCCGTGATAGGCGCCCATGCCGCTGTGGCCGACTCCTCCGAATGGCAAACCGGGAGTCACCAGATGCATGATGGTGTCGTTCACGGACACGCCACCGGCTGAAGTGTTGTTCAGCAATTGTTTGATGTCGCTTCTGTTGTTCGAAAATATGTAGAAGGCTAACGGTTTCTCGCGTTTGTTTATGAAACCGATGGCGTCGTACAGGCTGTCGACTTTGACGATCGGCAGAATTGGACCGAAGATCTCGTCTTGCATTACTGGATCGGTGGATTTGGCGTTCGTGATGATTGTTGGTGCGATGTATCTGCACATAAAAGATAAAACTTGAAATCTCTTCGAAAAATCACTAAATACTAATTGTATAATTTAAATTGTGCAATTACAGATTTGCCACAATTAAAGATTTATTACCTGGGTAATCAAACTTCACTGGAATATTCAAGGTTGCATTGAATTTTCCCTAGGGCTAAATCTAGAATATATTTGAACCACCCTGTATGTGTAAGTGTTTTGTGACTATCCAATATAATATTTTTTGGCTAAATTTTTAATACTACTCTGTATAACTATAACGCTTTATAAAGGGTGTTTCAACTTGGGGTTAATTTTTAAATTTGCTGCCATTTATATATTTTGTACTAGAATATAATATGTTATTTGACAGATGACAAGTATGAATATTCCGGTTATTAAAATAAAAATGGAGAGATATACGATTGAGCAACGCGTGTTTATTATTAAAAATTATTTTAAATTTGGTGAAAGTTGTGCAGGAGTTGGAAGAAAATTTCATACAGAATATGGAAGAAAAAATTGTCCATCAAATGTTAACATTGGAAAAATTGTTAAAAAATTTGTGAAAACTGGTTCAGTAAAAGATGTAAAAGCAAAATATTTCATCGTAGTGGACGTTCAGAAGAAAATATTGCAGCTGTTACTACTAGTGTTGTTGAACAACCAAAAACATCAATTCGTCATCGTGCACAGCAATTGAACATTACAAAAACCACTTTATTCAGAATTTTGCATAAAGATCTGCATTGAAAGGTATTACAAGATTCAGATAACGCAAGAAATAACGCCAACAGACTTTGGTTCACGTCGTCAGTGCGTTAATTGGGCTATAGAACAGAAACTTGAAAATGTAAAATTTTTCAACAAAATCATCTTCGACCATGAAGCACATTTTGAAGTGGGTGGATTTGTTAATAAGCAAAATTGTCGAATCTGGGGTGAAGCAAATCACGAGAAATAAAGGAAAGACCGATGCATCCACAAAAAGTAACTGTTTGGTGTGGTTTTTGGGCTGGTGGAGTGATTGGTCCATACTTTTTTGAAGATACAATGGAAAAGCTGTTACTGTGAATGCTGATCGATATCGAACGATGATTTCTAACTTTTTGTGGGATGAGCATATTGATGGCAGAATATGTGGTTCCAACAGGACGGTGCAACATGCCATTCAGCAGCAGAAACAATCAATCTTTTGAAACAGAAATTTGGTAATTGACTATTGCTCGACGAGGAAACACTATTTGGCCCCCTAGATCTTGCGATCTAACACTTCTAGATTTTTTCCTATGGAGCTATTTGAAAGAAAAGGTCTATGCCAACGATCCACAAACAATTGATGAACCAAAGGAGAACATTATTGACAGTTTTCAAGTAATTGAACCGCAGTTATGCCAGAAAGTTATCGAACATTTTGGCAAAAGATTAGAAGCTTGTCGTACAGCAGCAGGTGGTCACTTACAAGATATTGTTTTCCATTAATAAACCGAAACAATTATACCATCATTTGAAAGAAAAGATTTAATCATTCTCAAATAGTTTGTGTATTTTACTAAAAATTTAAAAATTAACCTCAAATTGCAACACCCTTTATTTCAACTATCTACTGTACGGAACTGCTATTGAACCAGTTATAACATTTTTCAACATTTTTTATACGACACTGTATTACTATAATTTCATACTACCCTATATTCCAATCACCTTGAATATGCGACTGCTTAAGGGCCACCCTACAAGCACTTTTATTTCTTACATTTTTTAACCAGCCTCTGTAATTATATTTATATTCCACCTCCCTGTAAATGCAAGTGCTAAGGGGTTTCCCATAAGTAAAACTTTTAGTTTCTAAGATATTTTGAACCACCCTTTATTTTATGCAATTTATTAATGCATATGCAATTGTTTTTGGGCCATACATAACATTTTTTCATGTTGTATAACTAGAACGATATGTATTCGCACGAAATCATTACGACGATTCAGCTTCAATATGTGTCTCAAATTGATATATGAACTATTCCTACACATAAATTTGTATTGAAAGATAAGCAGTTTCACCTAAAAGTAGGTCACCAAATCACCCTGTATTCAACGCTTAGAAATTTAACCATCTGTCATAATTGTCACAATCTGTCACACAATTTAATAATAACAAAATTTCTCAATAATATGATTTTTTTTAAAGATTCTAAATATTGAGATGTTCTAATTTATAAATTTGATCAAAATTGTTAGAGCCGAATAGTACATTTTAGCATTATACAGAAATAATCAATGTTATTGCTATAAAATTAAATTTCTTTAAATTAGAAGACGGGAGATGTAAGACCGACATCTAGGAATGACACCTCGAAGAGAGTATTCTTTAAATTAGCCGACTTATGAAAAAATATATACGCTAGGTACACGGAGTTTAGCATCAAAGTTCAGAGTTATATAGACAACCAGTCTATGAAGCAAAATTGAAGTCGTTTTGGTACTTGAGTAACAGTTTTTACAAAATAATTGTTAAGATTTAGCATGTTATGAAAACTAATGAACATTCAAGTTCTAGAAAACAATACTATTACTACTAAAAACGAAAATAGGCTTTAGCTAACACATGTATTCCAGAAACTTCTGGTGGATTCAAATGATATTCATCTTTTCCTATCCGCATTCGGGCCACTGGGGATCCGTGATAATGATATTTTATTAAGAGGTTCCTTGAAAATTGTGCTTGACTTCCAAGGGTTAAAAAGGTTAGAAACCGCTGCTCTAGATCCTACCGTTTGCCGTTCGTATTGTTTCTTAATTTCTCTTGATAGCTCTTAATAGCTCGTGTAGCACTTGTAGATATTGAAAATCGGTGGACCAGTAAATTTTACAATTAAATATAAACTAAACTCTTAGTCTAATTTAACGTTAAATGGCCCTCTCGGTCCATTAAAACTTAAACAAGGTCAAAATGGGGTTTCATTTAAGAAAATAAAGTTGCCATTGAATGACTTTTATTTAGTAATTTTCAGCTCACAATTGTATAGCCTACATCTTACAATTTTTACATTTAAATTTTCCGCTCTTCATTCATTCTAACTATCCCGGTACTTTTGCCAATCCCGAAGTTCATGGGCAAGGTCATGTTAGGACGTACAATTTTTCGCTCTTTCAAAATCCGCGACAAAAAAATGGGGTTGTTTTAAAAATGACCATGTTCTTTATGTCTTCTAGGTCATAGTCAAGGCCACCATCAGATAAAAATCGTTCAACTTTCATTCTAACCATCCCGGTACTTTTGCCAAACGCGCAGGTCATGGGCACAGTCATGTTAGAACGTAGAAATCCTACAACTTTCATTCTAACCACTCCGGTACTTTTGCCTAGAATTTTTCGCTATTTTAAAATCCCCGACAAAAAAATGGAGTTCCCATTTTAAAAATGACCTTGTTCTTTATATGACCTTCTAGGTCATACTCATGGTGAACATTCGAGAAAAATCCCAGAACTTTCATTTTAACCATCCCGGTACTTTTGCGAAACCCACAGGTCATGGGCAAGATCATGTTAGGACGTAGAATTTCGTGCTCTTTTTAAATTCGCTACAAAAATTTGGTTCCCATTTAAAAAACGACCTAGTTTTTTATGGGACCTTCTAGGTCACAGTAAAGGTGACCATCACTTTCATTCCAATCATCCCATTACTTTTGCCAAATCCGAAGGTCATGGGCAAGATCATGTTAGAACGTAGAATTTTTCGCTCCTTTCAAATCATTCATTTTAAGAATGACCTTGTTCTTCATGTGACCTTCTAGGTCATAGTTGAGGTCATCTTACAACTTCCATTCTAACCATTTCGGTACTTTTGGTCACACCCTTCATAAATACATAGAGACGTGTGAAAAGCATTACGCTCATTTTGTAAAAAACCGAATGGCTACCTCATGAACTGTATTGTTTTATTAGCATACACATTATTGCATATTTTACAAATAAAATGTTACCATAATTTACAACCTGTTCATTTACCAGTTGTGGAAATGATTATGGACGATTTAGCTTACATCGTAAAATATTTCTAAAGATTGCAAAGCAAAAAAATTACCTTTCTGAAGCATCATGCTGTCCTCCTATAGCAATTTCACTGTCTTTTATTAACCCTAAAAGCCTGTTGAAATGCCTGTCATTCACGATTCTGCTATAATCCGGAGAATTTTTAGGGTTCTCGCCGTAGAACTGCTTAAGAATTTTCTTGGCGCAAGCGACGAATTTATCTTGAATTTCCTCGGTACACAGGAGGTAATCGGGAGCAACGCAAGTTTGTCCGGAGTTGATGCATTTTCCCCACAATATCCTTCTGGCTGCTGTTTCTATGTCTGCAGTTTTGTCGAGATAGACGGGACTTTTTCCTATAAAAAGGTTGAGGTTTTAATAAAACTACTCAATATTTTCTACCTCTCCAAATGAAGAGGAAATAATTCATAATGTATTATTTAGCCTTTGATGCATTTATTTATAAATAACATAAAATGATAACATTATAGGAGAAATGTTTAGCTTAGTGGTTATGCACCCTCCAATTCAGATTTTCACAATCAAATATCCCTTCCGTGATCCCTCAGTAAAGCCCAGTAAAGGGTTATGTACTTATATCCTCTTCGTACATTCAATATACGGAAATCCTTATAAAATCACTCCTGATCTACTACTGGACGGAAAAGGTTGAAAATGGCATCAGTGTAGAGTTTGGTGGACCAATCAGGAGTACAAGTCGTAAATGGAGAGAATTTTATAAAATCGATAATTCCTGACCTCTCAGAAAATTTTGAAAAAAATAAAGTGAAAATAGGATGTTGTCCAAAGTTTACAAGAAAAATCAAAAGAAAACCCTACAAATAATTTTGGGGGCAAATTATAGAATTAAATGAAAAATATATTTTTTTCAAACGCATCAAGTAGGTATAATATCAAATGAAAAATTAAAAGACTGATTCTGAAGAACACAACTATATTTTTTCATATTTTAAAAATAATTAGTTTAAAAGATATTAACAAAAATTTACCCATTACATAATTATAATATAATACTTCTTAACATTCCCCCCGACTGAACCTTCGAAACTATAAGACCTAAAGTTTTGAAAAAAATTAAAAATATATATAACTTTACAAGAAAAATAATGAGTAAACCGTAATATTAATTTTGAGGGCCGAATCACAGAATTAAATAAATAATTTGACCAAGTGCGAGTTGGACTCGCATACTAAGGGTTCCGTAACACCTTCAAGATTTGATACAATGTAGGTGAATTAAAGTATATCTTTTTCTAATATTCCAGTTTCAGACTATCAGGGAATGAGTGCATTTTCTTATATTTATCCTAATATCTTTTAAATGAAACGTTTTAGATTTATAAAAAATATACACTTTCATTTTCCACACATAGACTTTTTATTTTATCTGCTTCATGATTCGCTTGATTTTAATAAAATTACACAAATATGTATTTAATTTTCAAATTTGGCCCCAAAATTAACATTAGAGTTTTATTTTACTAATAAAAGTAAGCCTTTTATAATCTACGGTCTGAATTTTGAGGCTCTGTAGATTGGAAGATAAAGGGGAATATAGGTCAAATAATAAATTATTAAATCTGTTAGATAAATTATTTAAAAATACATATAAAATATATTTTTCAAAATTTTAGATAGTGTAGTTTCTAAAGTGGGAATTAAGTCCATGTTTAATATTTTTTTTTAATATAAAAATGATTTAAAAATATGATATATTTGTAACTCACATATTGAGCCTTTTATTTGATATATTATATGATGCGTTTGAAAATTGAATTTTTATTTTCCATTTAATTCTATAATTTGTCCCTAAAATTATTATGGGGGTTTTCTACTAATTTTTCTTATAAATTTCAAAATATTTAGGTAGTATGGTTTCGGAAATAAAGCGGGAAACGAGAATTTTTTATATTTTTGTTAATATCTTGTAACCAATTAATTTTAAAAATATGAAAACCATATATTTGTATTCCACATAATGAGCCCTTTTATTCGATGTATTGCATGATGCGTAAAAAATATTTTTTTTATTTTACGTTTAATTCTATAATTTGGCCCCCAATATTAATAATAGGGATTTCTTCGTATTTTTCCTGTACACAAAACAATTTAGGTCTTATAGTTTGGGGAATAAAGGGGAATGGGTTTTTTTGTTAATATTTTTGATAATATATTTTAAAATATTTATTTAAAAAATATGAAAAAAAAAAATTGTATTCGTCATAATGAGCCCTTTGATTTGATATATCACATGATGCGTTAGAAATAATTTTAATATGTTTTCCAATTAATGTTATAATTTGGCCCCTAAAATTGATATTAGGGTTTCTACTTATTTTTCCAGTAAAGTTCAGGTGAGATCCTATATCCCTATTTTTTTCAAAATTTTACAGCTTATAGTTTCGGAGATAAGGTAGGGGGAATGGGTATAAATTTTTATATTTTTGTTAATATTTTTAAAATAATTTATTTAATATATATATATATATATATATATATATATATATATATATATATATATATATATATATCAGTTGGTATATTACATGATATGTTAGAAACAATTTTAATTTTATATTTTATTTAATTCTGTAATTTAATTTTACTGTTTCAGAGTTTAAAATTTTTTATATTTTTGTTAATATCTTTAAAATAACTTATTTTAAAAATATGAAAAAATATATTGTTTCGCCATAATGAACCTTTCATTTGATATATTACATGATGTGTTAGAAACAATTTTAATTTTATATTTTACATTTAATTCTGCAATTTGCCCCCCAAAATTAATAGTAGAGGTTTCTCCTTATTTTTCCGGTAAAATTCAGGTGACGTCCTATATCCCTATTTTTTTTCAAAATTTTACTTTTTAGAGTTTCGGAGATAAGGGGGGAATGGTCTATTTTTTAGCTGTGATGTGAAAGAGGGAGAAATCTGCAATGATATTATAAGGGTATCCGTATACTCGTATTGTATATAAGGAACCCTAAAAAATACAAAAATTCAAACGGATCATGTAATATATCAAATGAAAGGGCTTATTGTGAGGAATAAACGTATAATTTTTTCCCTCCTATATCTGCGAACTACTGAGCCTAATCTTAAAAAAAATGAGAATATAGGGCCTCACTAAATTTACAAAAAAATAAACCATAAATTCTAACATTAATAAAATGGAAACAAACAATATACAACTACAACTATATTTTATTTATTCACTCTTTTATCTACCAAAATTATTCAAACAAAAAATTATATAGGGCTTCACTCAAAGTTTATTAGTAAAATCCTAATCTAATTTTGGGGGCCAAATTAGAAAATGAAATAAATATTTTTATACAAATCAAGGCCATCATGCAGCAGATCAAACAAAAAGGCTTGTGAAAAATAAAAGCATATATATTTTTTTAAATTTATATATGCTTTACTAATTTAAAACTCTTTATTTAAAATATATTAATGAAACTATAAGCAAATCCACTCATTTTCTGTTTGTCTGAAACTGGAATATTAGAAAAATATGTAATATGATAACAAAGCTGGTACGGAATTCTTCGTATACGAGTTCAACTCGCATTTTTTTAATTTGAGAAGAGTATATATTCACAAATTTTCACGCCTGTATGACGTTTTGTTTCCGAAATAAAAAAAAAAGTAAAAACAATAGACATCCCCACTGCTCTCACATCGCGTAATCCAACATTTTACCAAAATAAAATATAGTCAATGTTACTCGCGGATAGTGTAGATTTCCACTTATGCAATAATTTTTAAAATCGGTTCACTACTTTCAGAGATTCCCCCTACAAATAAATGTTAACTTTTTATATATTAGTATAGATTAAAATGATTATTTGAATGTATTTTCAGGCCCCAGTTCATTCAATTCAATATAGTTTTCACGTTGTTTTTTATCCTGTAAAGCGATCGGTATAATCGTTTTGTTATTGAGAACGGTTAAAAACGAATAAGTGTGCATCATTTTAAATGAATAAATGTATATGTAACAGGTTTATTTTTAGATATATGACCACATTGTTGTCTCGTTGAACTTTGCCATTCACTGTATAAGTTGACTTCTGGAATTATTGAAGTAGATACCACTGAAATTTATGTAAAAACAAAACATTTTTGGAATGATTTTTTTTGACGACATTATGATAAAGTGCTCTTAATTGAAGTGTTTTATCGGAATAGCTTTTTAAAGAACGAGTAGATCTAGTATCACAAATTAATTCTTTAGTTTTGACTGGTCAAATAATTCAATGTTTGTTATGCTACCTTTGAATTTGAGACGTGTAAAGACATCTATTAGCTGCACCAACAATCATTTCAAAATCTGATCTGATGTATATCAGTAGTAATTATTTATAGGTTATTAACAATATATGCAAACAACAACCAGTGGACTAATCAGAAATAATTAAAACATAATAAAATGACCTTATCATGCCATAATTTATTCACAAACCGATTTGAATTTAGCTTTTTTTTTTAAACGAAGTATATAATTTATTACTAATTTTCTTCCTAGCGTCATAAATGAATGACACTACTAACATCAAGGTTATATATATTATTATATTTGTCTTGCTATTTTTGACAAACCACTATATTTAACTTTATAAACGAACGAATGTGTACTAACTATATGGGTGGATAATAATTTATATGCGTAATTTAATAAACGCCAAAATTTGATTTACTGCTTTGCGTTTTAACATGGGAATTCTATAAAAGGTAATAATGAGTGTACTTTTAAACCAGTAACTGTCTAGTATTTTTGGACGAAAAAGAGTAATCCACTAAAGAATTTAATATTCACATAACATGCGAAAATAGATCGACGAGACACTGATTTGACCTTGATATGCCCATACAACTCAGTTCTCTGGATAAGAAACGGGGACCAAGGTATATATGAAAACTCTCTCCGTTTATAGAAAATCAATAAATTAAAGTAAATAAACAAATATAGCATCAAATTAATATATAATACCAGCACAAAAATTGCTTCTCGTTCTAATAAACATCCAATTTTCTGTTTGCGATATTTTAAATTAGAGATTTCACATGTCAGAAGTCAAAACACCACAAAAAGGGCAGCGTTGCCAAGTATATCCAATACATTAAGACACTAAGAAAGAGAAACACATACATTGTTCAGTCTCAAATAACTGCGGCTCTTTTTTTTAGATCTTGCCTTGAACAAATAGGTTTTTAATGTTTTAGAAGTGTGACAAGTCAAATTTTCCATTAACAGTTTTATAAAAGAAACTCACAACGGTAACTTTCCAATTTCATTTACTAAACTGAAAAATCGGAGATCCTAATTGTTCCGAATTGGTGATAAATTGGTCAGTAGTTTTGATCAAAAAATAATAATTTTTGGTGATGTGGTCGTGGAAAAATTTTGATTGTCGTGGGAAAAATCCGATATAAGAGTGTCAGATCATGCCTTTTGCCATTTGTTGGTAATGACCTCAGTTTGAACACAATATTTAGGCAGGAGACCAATATACAGGGAGACAAGTTATAAGTATACAGGTTGTAGACAAACAACATGAGATATGTGCTGCAGTATAAAGGTTGTTTATGTATATAGGATGTTAGTATTGAGGTTATAAGGAGGGAGGATGTTCGTATTCAGGGTGAAGCTTTTGGATTTGTATACAAGGTGCAAGTATGAAGTGTTCTTAAACAGCCTGTATATAAAAAAATAAACAAAATTATTGGTTGACATTAATATACTTTCATCGAAAAATGGGCCCTGTGAAAATTATTCGATGTTAGAAGAGTAAATACTCCTTGTTGGTACTTGATCAATTTAGAATCGATTGTACTGGTACTGATACTTTATAGGGTCTTTATTCGGGAGATGCAACAAGAAATAAAACTTTTCAACATATCATATTAAAATATGCATGAAAATGTTTTAGAGACAGTTTTAATTTTGATCTATTACATTATAACTTTAATAACTAAATTGTGAATACTTAATTGTAAACTTGGGAATAGATGCTAATTAGATAGTGAGTGTTCGTGAGACGGCAACTTTGATACTAAACCTTTGTAATTTAATTTCGCTTAATCTAAATTTTTATGAAGTACCTCACTGGCGCTACTATTGTTTTCGTGTGGCTAATAGCACAGTTCAAACAAATGTTCTATATCATTAACAGAATACTATATAATACATCAGTGTAAGAAGTAAAAATTAATTTAAGACATATGTTTGTGCGTAAAGGCTTATGGGTGGGTACATTTCAATGTAAGACCAATTCCCATTTCTAATATATACATATAATTGACGCGGATGAAGCTGCGGGTAATGGCTAGAATTAGTATTATTAAAATTTGAACCCTTTAAAGTGTACTTATGATGTAATTGAGAATATAGATAGAATATAAGTACACGAAATTCATACATTTAGTACAGTCATTTGGTGCGAAAAATTGTGGTTACCTGGAAAGTTCTGGGGTTTTTTTGAAAATTGGTAGTTTTATAGATTTTGAGGTGCTCTTTCAGAATTTTGACTCCTATTTTTGCCGTTCGCGCCGACATATTGGAAAAACCGCGCCGAAAAGCAGTTTTTTGACAATATCTACTTTCCGACTCATTTTATGATAAAAACAGTTATATACTAAATGAAACTAGAGACAATTACCTACAATTTATGTATCTATCTTTTTTTTTCATAAAGTAGAATAAGAGGCGCGTTTTTTTTTGTGTGGTATCCCCAATAGGCCTAATCCACATGCAATTCAATTTCTTGAAATTTAGCGTATTCTCCTTCGCTTCGTTGTGGACTAGGTGTTGCGAATTCATCGTCCGTAGGAGCAATCGAAACGACAGACCGGTATTTCATCTACATCATCCGCGATGGGAGTATCAGTTTCATCGCAATCC
Organism: Octodonta nipae; assembly: GCA_034190945.1. NCBI lineage: Eukaryota > Metazoa > Arthropoda > Insecta > Coleoptera > Chrysomelidae > Octodonta > Octodonta nipae. The sequence continues at coordinate 14,930 of JAVLUE010000175.1, forward strand.
TCTTCATCATCGCTATCTGGTGATGGAACTTGCGAGTTACTACAGGTACCGCTGCAATTCGTGCATATAACAGAGCACTTTAACCCAGCCTTTCTGCATCCACAAGCTTTCTGACATCTTTTTTTGCATTTACAAGAAATGAGCACCATACAAATGATTTTACGAAGGGGAGTTCTGCTGTCGCTTGTTCCATAAATCCACTCCATCCAGGTATGTTAGGCAGGTCGATCCATTTTCCATATAGCCACAATAAGTCTGAAACGGACGGCATAATCACTGTCGAAACCGCACGAATGCTACTGAGGTTTTGAATCTTTATTGTTTTTAAGCCCGCATCATTTTTCTTCGTAAATGTTTTTAATGCAATGGTACCAAAACTACCTACGACTTTTGCAGACGGCATTTGCTTTAATCGCGGAATACTTTGATCAGGAGCAATAGCGTTTCTAGGTGTTATACATTGGATACCGCCCATGGCATGAAAAGTATTGTGACCATCTAATTAATGTCTGCGTATTAAACTCAGCGTTAACGAAAATAAATTGCGAAAATGAGTCATCATCGATATCCAACGGTGAGCGCATTATAGCTGAAACTTCAAACAGCATTCCTTCAGTGTACGAAGAACAAAACCCGACAGCGGATAATGTATCGATTAATCGCCGAGATCCATACTTTTGCAACAAAAATGCTGCTACTCCAACCTGTAACGATGATAAGAAAGACTTTGGTCTTGCTGCGGAATAATGGAATGTGCAAGAGCAATGCTGTTTTTCTTCCATTTTTCAAGAGACGCACGTTTATTTTTCAAAATTACATCGTCTAGAAAAACGCGTAAAGTATATCGGACTCAACTTTTTGAAAAAAAAAATTATCTGATGCAGGATAATGTCTTGCCTCGTAGACTCTAGAGCGAATATCCTCTATAACTATTGCTGCTGCCGTTTTTACAATACGCCGACGTTCTGCTACCTTATTTTCACTTTTTTTGGTTGTACCAGGCTTCCGTCAATAACTTATATCCTGTATTCCGAGAACAAACCACACGGAGCTTTACTTTATTAGCAGTGACGGATGAATAATGAGTAAAGGCCAAAAAGCGCGTTGGACTACACTTTGCGGCGCTCCTACGCCAATTTTCCAATATAGCGGCGCGAGCGGCAAAAATACGAGGTGGCAAAGTCGAAATTCGGAAAGAGCACCTCAAAATCTATAAAATTACCCATTTTCAAAACTCCCGGAAAACTTTCCAGGTAAAACTACCAAATGACTGTATTAATTAGTCAGATGTTGAAATTATCCGATAGTGATAAACTGTTTTATAAAAAACTTAAAATTATGGAAATTTCAGTGGATACTGTTGCAGTTTGTCATAATGAATTTCTATTAGGTATATGTAGAAAATAAATTGAATACTCTGTCTGTACCATCGCTGGGAGTGAGTTTGTTTTTGAAGTTATTAGTTTGTCTATAAGGTGTTGGTTTGGAAAGAATACAAAAACAATAAAATTACTTCATGTTGTTTGTAATATACTGTCGGAAAATAGCTACAATTATCGATGTTCTGTAATAAAAATTATGATAATTAAAAATGATAATAAGAAATTCCCAGACTTCATTTAACTAATCACGTATTCAACTATAACCAAAGTAGCTTACATTGGTTATCGCACTTCCTTCAAGGAGATAAATAAATTTTCAGTTTAACAAGTCATAACATAAAAATGGCAAATTCTGACTCTCGGAAATAAACGGAATATGAAATTAAGTAATAAAGATTTTACGGTTGTAAGCAAAATGTTGAATTGTGAAATATCCAACGATAATTAAAGAACAGATAAATTACAGATTGCATATAAAATGAAATCTGGGGAAACCGTTTAGAAAATAGGGCCCAAACTAAAATTGGTAACTCTCAAAAGACATACTAAGAGGAATTACTCACTTTCGATTGTATTTCTTGTTCATTTATACCAAAATAAATCGACATAGTTGCTACAATCAATGGATGGGATAATGAAGAAAAAGTTTCATCATTTAAGATTTTAGGCTGAAGCTGAAGTGAGCGTCCAAGACAAAGCGCCCAGACTTCCTTTCATTTAATAAATCAGGTCTATAATTTTACTCATTCAGCAGGACTTTCTCAATTACTTACTTATTTTATTTATTATTCACATTCATATTCTGTTTTATAATTTCTAAACGTTTAAATCCCTTGCAACTGTTAATTGAAAAACCTGTTAGTAATTTGATGAATTAGCCAAAACAATGCAGGGCTTTAGGTATGCTTGGTATCGACGTCAAATGCATACTGGAAAGGTATGTAATAATTTTAGCATATTCTTATCTCTCTCTATTTTTCTCCCTCTCTAATTTGTATTCTTTGTCTATATTTTATAAATATGTTTTAACTTATTTATTTGTTTTATTTTGGACCACTTTATATAAGTATAAATCTAATTCACTCTATATAGCATCCACACTACTTAGTATTCGAGTAACTAGAAGCAGAAGGCGAATTATGCGAACCGACCTGAAGAGGGCAAACGTGACTATGCCAAAACATCGTAATTTTACCATCGATCCCGGCAGGGATCACTTATCAGCTACGCGGATTAATTCCCAGAAATCACTTAACACATATATTCAGGTGTCCCACGGTCGATGGTACCTTAGACGTTTACGGAAAGCGGAACACGGGAAGTTTCTGAAAATTTGGTTACCGAAGTAATTGCTCCAGATCTGTCGATGTAAAATATTTTCAACGATGCGATGTTGCCACATATACCAAAAAGTTGTAACATTTTTGATATTTTAAATGTGACACCCTGTATATGATAGCATTTTTGGATTCGTAATTACTTTCTGATTATTTTGTCTTAATACTTCCCTATACCTATCCCTAACGGTTTTCTAGTTATTAATTGCTTTCTATATTATTTGTTCAAAGTAGTAGTAGTTTACCACTGGCGCGTGTATTAGTCTGGAAGAGAGAAGTTTGTTCTGTGTTATTTTAAGACACCCTAAAATTCGTGAACTTATTGCTAGATACAAAAATGTTAAAAAGTTTTTTAATGGAACACCCTGTTATTAACTAACCTGAAAGGCAATCAAAATCCCTTTCAAATGGTATATAATATTCCTATACATAAATAGTAAGGAATCGGATATAAAATCAAGTTTATGTAATAATTGGATTATTTTGGGATATTTATCTAGTTAGCGTTAAAATTTTGAAAGTTCGTTCGTACATTTGCGCGTTTCGGAAGGAAAGTGACTCAAAAACGATTAAAATTGAAGGAAATAACTATTCAAATGAAGTTTTGATCAACCCATTCGTTATTCATGGACAATGTCGAAAAAATACAGCAAGAACATGCCAAAAGTTCAATGATATGTACCCCGATTTATAACCAATGAATAAGAGAAAGTTTGCAAGATTGCAAAATAAATTCATTAATTATGGTTCAAAACTGGAATCAGAACGACGTTTACCGAAGCCTGTAACTTTTGACGACGACAACATCATAAACGTTGTAACCTATTTTCAAGCATATTCCCAAGAGGCTATCAGAAGCACAGAAAATGATTTATGTTTAGCTCGTAACTCTGTTCAAAGGATTCTTGAAAATCATGATATGCATCGATACAAGTTTACAAAAGTTCAAGGAGTGAAACCAGAAGATTGTCAGTTCCAGGTTCGATTTTGTGAAGCTATTCTAATCCGCACCCAAGAAGGTCCTAACTTTGTAAAAAAATATAATTTGTACAGATGAATCAAAATTTTCCAGGGGAGGTATTTTTAATAGAAGAAACGAGCATTTCTGGGATGACTAAAATCCACAAGTCGTTTTGTATTAACGTTTTTTGTCTCCTAAAATATCACAAAAAACATTTTCTCATTTACGATGAACCGTTGACCTCCGAGAAATACCCGAGTTGTTTGAAATGTTCGACGATCGTTGGTATAGACATTTAAGGCTGTGGGATTGGCTTGTTAGATCACCTGATCTCACGCCACTTGATTTTTACTTGTGGGGTGAATTGAAAAAAAGTATTTAGGACACCGGTAATGAGCAAACAAAACCTCCGCCAATGAGTGACCATTGAAGGTTATAAGGAGGGCTACAACTACAGTTATCCAGATTCTAAAATGTTTGGAAGTCGAAGGTCGTCATTTTGAACATTTATTAAAATAATCTTCTAATTTTGGATAATATGCTTTTGTTTGGTATTGTAATTTGTTGATTTTATTATATTTATATTATTTGATATACTGAAATTGGTTTGTTTTCACTTATTACAGGGATTAAAGGGATCATATAGAGGGTGTTCCATTGAAAAAAATACTTTTTTACATTTTTGTATCTAGCAATAAGTTCACGAATTTTAAGATTATTATTCTGTATAACACAGAACAAGCTTCTCTCTTCCAGACTACTACATGGGCCAGTGGTAAACTACTTCCAAAATTTTAAGTTTCTATAAATTCAAATACCGCCGCAACAAACATTTAATTGAACAAAAAATATTGAAAACAATAACTAGAAAACCGTTAGGGGTAGGTATAGGGAAGTGTTACTAGAAGCGAAAGCAGAAGGCTACGAGAATTATGCGAACCGGCCTGAAGAGGGCAGATGTGACTCTGCCAAAACGTCGTCATTTTACCATCGATACCGGCAGGGATCAGTTATCAACTACGCGGATGGATCCCCGGAAACCATCTAAAACATATATATATATATATATATATATATATATATATATATATATATATATATGCCAGTAATTTAAATATAAACAATATTTTTGCAAAGTTTGAAGTAAATAGGACGACGCAATAACAGATTCATACAGTTAAATGAAATTTGTATTGACTGAATTCATAGCAAACAAAAATAACGACTTTAAAAATAATTAATACAAACCTAAAATTGCATGTCATATGTTACAAAGTAGAAGGTCAAACTGTTTGGCATTGGTAACTGGTTTTAGATAATGAGCAGATAAATTATTTTTTTCATTACTAGTTTGATCATAGTTCAGTACAAAAAAATAAATAAAATAAAATC